>VDFB02180940.1:0-17728 GCA_007258455.2 Sequoia sempervirens | reverse complement strand
CATACGCCTCCTCCATTCCCCCGAATGGCATTGACGTTCCGTAATAACGGTGCTGCATAACTTGCCACAATTAGCCCTAATAATATACTTACCAAAGCAGGAGGCCCAAAAAAATTAATTGGACACGGAATTCAAAACAAACTGTTCATACTACCTCTATGTACACCACAAGAGCTTTCAAGTTGGGAGCCTGATCTATCATGATGCCCTTGTCCAAGTCGTGCGTGATGTCAATTGCTGAACCCAACCATATGAATATTGGAGAACTGTTTTGAGCGCCGCCCCAGTTGGATTTGTCTATGAAATATCGTTGGGGAAAGGTTTGATAGCTCTCTGGCGTGTATCCAAAATGGTCCAGAACTTGGGTATAGTTGTATGAGTCGTACGAAGCTTTACTTAGACTTGAAACATAACGAGATCTCTTTAACTTCTCCACAAAACTACCACGCAGTCGAATTGCTGGCATCCCTGTGTGCTCACCATCTCCCAAAGCACAGCCTCCCTCGGGAAAGCAACCCATCGCTACAAGAATTGTACACAAAAATCCCAACTTCAGTGGATGGAATTCCATTTCGTAGCACTCTGCACAACACTATTCTGAGCCTAGCTTTCCAAATTTTAGTGCAAATATGTTTTATCTGTAACCAACTTAAACGAGTATATATATAGCAATTTAAGAGATTAAACAGCTCGTCCTTCTGCTTAACGACCTTCCTGTTTATGCTCGAGTAGCCGGCGTTTTGATCTTAACGAGCTGCCTGTTGATGCTTAAATAGTGACTGTGTATTTCAGCCATATCGTCTATAGCAAACACAGAATTCACAATAACGATGCGGACAAACTAAAACTAATGTAGGGATTAGGAAGTGTTATATGGACGGGCAATCCCCAAGTTTTGCCTTAGTGGTTGTCCCGTTCGGCCGCTCCTAAGCTGCAAAAAAATTCCTATGCCGGTTCACCTCAGAGGTAAGTCCCACTAAATATTAACAATTTTAATGTTGAAATGGCGCCTCCTCTCTTTTATAAGCAATTTTTGTTTAAACATCTACGCTGTTTCTTAACGCCTTTTAGTAAATAATCTTTTATTTTTCCTCCATTAGTGAAGTACCAAGGTGTAGTGTCATAAAATTCTTCCACTAAAGTCATGTATCTTAATCTAAATCTATGACAGTTACATTGGAATATTACATCAAGATAAATAAAGAAATAAAACAATTAGTTTATAATTTAGTTTAATAAGATAATTTAATAAATTAAATTTTAATTGTTTGTTTTTCTCTATTATTTTTTAAGTTAGTTTGTTTAATAGGAAAAATATAAAGCTTTATAAATGAATGCAATGTAATGAGAATACCAAATCACTAATTAACTTAATATTTAATATTATCTATTTTATTACTCTGCAAACATGGTTTACCTTTTCTAATATTTTTTTTCTCTTCCATATTTCAATATGGTATCTAATCAAATAAGTTATCTATCTTGACCAAATGACAATGATTAGAAATTGTTATATTTTATATATTTTTACCTATGTACCTATATGTAGTGTTTGGTTGTTGAGTTTCAATCTAAATGCCTATATGTAGGATTTACGAGTTCATTTCATGTTGAAGGACCTAACTCAACATGGAATATGCTTATAGGTGACACACCATTGTTGGTTGACTTAGTTATGCCGAGAGGCGTTCTACAATGGAACCAATCGATGTGTGTACATAAAAACCTTGCAGCTTTGAAATTGATGTTCATTTTATTGTCCTTAATGGTTGTAGAGCATGAGAAGGTAAAACGATTGTAACAAATGGTAGTGGAAGAGTGGCGAATCATCCCAAAAGACGTTACAACCCCATAATAGAAATGCAGGCATTAAACGATAAATAAGTAGGGTGCAGAATACCCGTTTTGTGTTGCTCTCTTCCTTTTCCTCCTCTTTTGATGGCGATTTTTCAGATATAGCAGGCCCTATAGTACCATTAAAAGCAACATTATCAACACCCCTTAAATTGACTTATAGGCGTGATTCTTCCTAAAAAAATCTCCCAACCAAATTTTGCATGAACAGTTGCTAAATCCTTTAGGGCATGATCTGGCCGGTGATAACCATAATTCCTATAGCTAATTCATCATCATAATTTTTTTTCTCTCCATACAGTTAAAAACTAGGTCAAGAAAAGAAGAATCTTCCATGAGGTTTTAATTTTCCTCTATTTTTATTTTTGAAAACGTATTGGATTGAACTCTTTAAATTTGTATTTCAAAAGTAGCAGTTGAGATCCATGAATGACAGGTATAATGTTGGAATTTGGTAGGAAAAAAAATGTTTACGGTTGGAAATGTAGAATCTAAAACAGAGCCTTATTCTTGATCATAAGGTTATGAAAGATAATAGCAGAAAAAGAAAGCAAAACAATTAACTTAGAAAAAAACAAAGCATACACATAATGCACAGTTCAGTATTTTGCAGGCTTAAATCGATTGTCTCTTTATTCATGTGTATATATAAAAGAACATGGCTATTACACCAATTGCTAAAACTAAGCATGCAGATTGCATGTGTTATTATCTATGATGAAAGACAATCACTCTGCGGTGAAAGTCAAGTTTATTAACTATTATCAAAGTTGAAAACTAATGCATGGAGCTAGAGCTGATCATGCATACTATTTTGGGAAATCAAACTATCACTAACTAGCTGTCTACACATGCAAACTAATCTGCTAGATATTGCATGGTGAATGATCTAGTAAAAATGGAAGATCAACATCACTTAACGACATACTCCCCCTTGATGCTGAGAGGGCTCACGATCTGATTTCTGAGTTTCAAAAACTGATCCTTTGTAACTGCCTTGGTGAAGATATCTGCTAATTGTTCTTTCGTGTTGATGTACTTTAATTCTACTGCCTTCTTCTGCACCAAATATCAGATAAAATGATGTTATAAATCAAAATGCTTTGTCCTGCTATGATGGACTGGATTCTTGGCCAATTTGATGGCACTAATGTTATCACAAAAAATCATTGTAGGTTGAACCTGTATCTCTCCAATTTCTTCAGGAAGTTTTCTAAGCCATAATGCTTGTGTACCTGTTGAGGTGACTGCAACATACTCTGCTTCCATAGAAGAAAGGGCAACAATACTTTGCTTCTTTGAGCTCCAAGTAAACAAACCCGAACCGAAAGAAAAACAATTACCAGATATAGAATTTTAGTCATCCAAACTACCTCCCCAATCAAAATCACTTAAACCAACAAGATTGAACCTTTATGAAGTGTAGTAATGAATACCAAAATCTAGAGTGCCTCTCACATACCTCAACATTCTCTTGGCTACCTTCATATGTATTTCAGATGGCTCTGTCATATACCTTGAAACAAGTGAAACTCAATAAGCAATATCAGGTCTTGTGTGAGTTAGAAACATCAAACTTCCAACAATACTCCTATAAGTTGTCTCATCAACTATTTCAACACTATCATCTCTACATAACACAACTCCATGAGCAACTGGAGTGGAGCAAGGTTTACAATCAACCATATCAAATTTCTTCAACATATCATTGGCATAATTTGTTTGACAAATGAAAATTTCATTCTCACTTTGACAAACCTCCATTCCTAAAAAATATTTCATGAGACCTAAATCTTTCATCTCAAATTCATTCATCATAGCAATTTTGAATTCATCCTTCATCTTATAACTACTACCCATATACAAAAAATCATCAACGTACAAACTTACAATAAGAATATCATTACCTTCATGTTTTTAGTAAAGGGTAGGTTCACTCTTACTTCTTTCAAATCCATTCTTATGAAAATATCCATCAATCCTAGCATACCATGCTCGTGGTGCTTGCTTGAGGCCATATAAAGCCTTCTTCAACTTGTAGACTTGATGTTCTTTTCCTCATACTTCAAAACCTTGTGGTTGTTCCACATACACTTCTTCTTCTAAGTACCCATTCAGGAAGGAAATTTTCACATCCATATGATGAATGCTCCATTTCTTTTGGGCTGCTAATGAAATCAACACTCTGATGGTCTCTTGTCTTGCAACTGGTGCAAATGTCTCTTCATAATCAATGCCATACTTCTGTGTGAAGCCTTTAGAAACTAATCTTTCCTTATGCCTTTCAACACTTCCATCACTATTATGCTTAGTCTTGTAGATCCATTTGGTGCCAATCTTCTTCTTATCATGTGGAAGCTCTGTAAGCTCCCAAGTATCATTCCTATGAATGGAATCCATCTCTCCTCACTATACCCAACAAAAATACTTGACTCACTTTTTGCATCTAACTTTTGTCTACTCTGATTAGGTACATGGACATAAGCCAAACAACCAAAAACTCTAAAATGATTAACATTAGGCCTTTTCTCATACCATGCTTCATAAGGAGTCATCTTCTCAAGTGCACTGGTGGGACTTCGATTGAGAATGTACACTGCTGTAGCAACTGCATCTCCCCAATAAGAGTTACTCAATCCCTTGGTTTGTAACATGCTCCTTGCCATTTCTACCACAATGCAGTTTTTCCTTTTAGCTACCCCATTCTGTTGAGGTGTGTATGCAGTGGTGAGTTGGCTCCTGATGCCATTCATATCATAATAATTTTAAAGGCTCTTGAACAAAATTCACCTCCACGATCAGTCCTTAAACACTTGATTTTGCACCCTTTCTCATTTCCACAAGTGCTTTAAACCTCTTGAATGTATCAAGGGCTTCATCCTTAGCCTTCAAAAAATACACCCAACATTTTCGTGAGTAATCATCAATAAAAGTTTTAAAATATGATGACTTACCCAAACTCTTTGATTGCATAGGACCACAAATATCAAAATGAACAAGTTGAAGGGGGTGATGGGCCCTCCATACATTTCCTTTTGAAAACTTTTCCCTTGCATGCTTTCCTTTAGCACATCCTTCACAAACCTCCTTGTGCTCTTCAACATTTGGCAAACCAAAAACTAGTGCTTGTGATGTCAAAAGCTTTAAACTATGAAAATTTAAATGGCCATACCTGAGATGCCACAACCAACTTGTATCCTCATATGCCATATTGGCTAGGTTGCTGGTATGTTCACCAAATCTTAATGGGAACATCCTATTTTTTGTCATAGGCACAACTGTGACCACTCTATTGCCCTAACTCTTATCATAAATTGTACATTTCTTATTTTCAAAGACAACTCTATAGTTCTTCTCATACAATTGTCCAACACTTAACAAATTATGTTTTAACTCAGGAGTGTAATAAATGTCTTTAACACTCTTCATACCTTCTTTTGTGTGGACCTCCATAGCTCCTTTTGTAGCAACCTCCAATGATTTATCATCACCAAGCTGAATCTTTGACTGAAAACTTTCATCCTTTGTTGAAAACAACTTTCCATTTCCTGACATATGGTTAGAGCATCCAGAATCTAGGTACCAAACATCTTTACTAGTATTTTCACCTTTAGCATAAGATAAAAATAAATTATCTGGAGGATTTTCATGGCTTTCTTGAGCATAATTAACACTATTACCTTATTTTAATCTACATTCTCTTTCAAAGTGGCCATACCTATTACAGTGGTAGCATTGAACATTCCTTTTATCAAATCTTCCTCTACCTCTGCCTCTTAAACCACCTCTTCCTCTTGAACCACCTCTGCCTCTGCCTCTTGAATTATTTTGATTTTGACCTTTACTTTGTTCTTGATTGCTTTTGCTACTACTGCTACTATCTTCATTCTTTGTGATTTGTACTTTGGAGGAAAAGGCTTTCTCAACACTTTCTCCAAAATAATCTTTTAGTCTTTCTTCATGTGACATCAAAGATCCAACGAGGTGATCGAATTGAAGTGTTGTCAAATCCTTGCTTTCTTCCATGATTATGGCCACATGATTCCATCTTGGTGTGAGAGACCTCAACACCATTTTTTATCACAACCTCATTGTTCAAAATTTCTCCAAGTGTAGCCATCTTATTCACCACATCTTTTTCTCTGACACAATATTCACTTACACTTTCTGCTTCTTGCATCTTTAAATTCTCAAATTCTCTCTTCGATGTCTGTAGTTTGACAACTTGGACTTGGTCACTACCTTGGTAACCTTCCTTTAGAGTCTTCCAAGCATCCTCAGCTGTCTTTGCACCTACAATTCTTGGAAATAGACTCTTATCTAGAGCTATTTGAATATGAAACAATGCTTGATAATTCTTCTTCTTAGCCTCCTTCCTAGCTGTTCTTTCATTGGCTGTGAGGGTATTCCAATCAGCTGGATCCTGGTAACCTAATTAAATAATCTCCCACAAATATTTTCCTATAAAAAAAGTCATCATTTTTATGCAACAATAATCATACTCATTTCCATCAAATTCTGGAATGGGAAAGTTGTGAGAATTCAACATAATAATCTTTGGAAAAATTCCAACTACTAGATCTTAAACCCAAAAGAAATACTTGCTCTAATACCAAATGTAGAATCTAAAACAAAGCCTCATTCCTAATAAGAAGGTTATGAAAGATAACAGCAGAAAAAGAAATCAAAACAATTAACTTAGAAGAAAAAAAAGCATACACATAATGCACAGTTCTGTATTTTGCAGGCTTAAATTGATTGTCTCTTTATTCATGCGTATATATAAAAGAACAAGGCTATTACATCAATTGCTAAAACTAAGCATGCAGATTGCATGCATTATTATCTATGATGAAAGACAATCACTCTGTGGTGAAAGTCAAGTTTATTAACTGTTATCAAAGCTGAAAACTAACACATGGAGCTAAAGTTGATCATGCATACTATTTTGGGAAATCAAACTATCACTAACTAGCTATCTACACATGCAAACTAATCTACTAGATATTGCATGGCGAATGATCCAGTAAAACTGGAAGATCAACATCACTTAACAACAAGAAATACATTTTTTTGGAACATAAGGTAAATCTAGCCATCACAGATGTATTTGGAAGACTAAAGATTCTCTTTTGTCATTGGAAATGGCAACGAGTTATTGTCATTTTCTTGGTGTTGATATTCTAGCGATCTTGAACACAATCTATTATTATTTTGATAATGTATGCAAAAGAACACAATCTATTATTATTTGTTTATGTTCTTTTCATAAAATCCTTACACGACTTGTCTTTTGATGATTATGAGGAATTGCTAGTGAAGTAAACTAACGATAAAAAATCCAACATATCCTAGCAATCATTCCTTTGGTGGGTTTCCAAATGATTTTTAGATTTCTACATGCTTTTCCTCATTGATTTCTTAGAATCTCTTCTAGCCTTCCGTAGATGACCATAGTTAAAAAAATATATATTCAAAGTTGTATACAATAAATGAATCTGTATTATGTGTAGGAGGTTTTATTTACGTCAACAGATTCTTTATGGACTCAGATCTCTGCCAGCATATAGAGAATTTTCATAACTTCACAAATTTATCACTTTGTTTACATTACATTATTTCATAATATGCCATGCATAGTTTGTTGTTCTAAATGGCTCTGTATTTATTAGGTATGAGAAATTTTTTTAGAATGTGTAAAATCATTCATAGCCATTTTTTTCTTCTGATTACCCTTCTTATTTTTCTGTTTATGCAGAAATATCAGTAGAGCAAAGCAATTTTTCTCTGATGTTAACAAAATATGAAGTTATTTGAATTTAACTCCATGCATTAGTTTTTTTTCTAAAGGGATTTCTATTTTAAATTTCAAAACTTTCAGCTGCAATAATTAATTGTAGTTAAGCTGTAATTGTGGACAAAAAGTTAATGAAAATGTTCCAAAATATTTTCCTCCCAATCTTCGCTAATGAAGGGAAAGTAGGTTTAAAATAATGCTTCTAGAATCAAGTCTGTTTATTTAAATTTTTTATATGTTATTCTTTTAATTAGTTGACATTGAAAGTATGAGTGAAAATTTTATTAATGATTGTTTTTAAATTAAGAATTTAATCGTAAGGTATTATTCTATCAAAATTATAAGAATATGATTTCAGCCTTTCTTTTAAAAATACATCAATATCATACTTAACCATATTTAATTTTCTCCCCATAGTTATTAAGGAAAGATTTTGTTATTGGGATTCTGTACCCATGAGCTTTGGCACACTTGATAACCAGTCTATTGTAGGTTTAGGTGTGAGATACTTTTTTTCTTCAACACCTCCCATAGAAGCACACTGTTGGTGCTTGGGGATCCTAACTTTAATTGGCTCTGTAGGCCTTATTCACAAGCCTTGTATACAAGTGGTTTCAGATTACCATAAACTAATAGATAGGTGGTTTCATATTACCACAAACTCATAGACAAGTGGTTTTAGATTACCACAAACTACCATGATGGGAAACAGATGCACACTAGAAACTCAGACAACTGGTATCCTCCTCTAATTTTCCATGTAGTTCTTCATACTTCAAAGAGATCAAACAATAATATGAAAACAACAAACCTTTCCTCCAACAACTTTTACCCATTGACAACTTTATTTACCTTTTCATAGCAAACACCTACTATCCTCCTTTGATCTTTTGATCTCTTTTATAACTCTTTCTTACTGATTTCCCTCTAGCTTTGCATTCCTCCACATTCTCAAACATCCTCCTTCAAACAATGACAAAAGTACTATGACTGTGAACCATTCCTTTCATTCATATGGTGGCTTTTTTTCCTTCACTGGCACGATTCACCTTTCTGCAACTTCTTTTCTTTCTGCTTCAACAATCAAAATAGACAACCTCATCTCTTCTCTAAATTGTCAACTTCAATCTCTCTTCCATCTCGAAAAACATAAAATCTTCTTTACCAATAACTTCTCATTTTCTCTAACAGCTACGACTGTACTTTGGACTAATGCACTTACTTTGAAAAAAATATTTCATTCTTAGTAGTGAGAACCTCTAAGTGGCTTATCAAAAAAAAAAAAAGAACTTTACTCTATAAATCTTCCATGACTTCTCCCAGATCTTCAACCACCCATGATCTCTTTGCTATAATTTCTTCATGCAACAACTTACCCAAACTGTGGTGGAAACAACATTTAAACTGGTGGTCCATAGCAATTTTTGTGCCTACATATTCATCTACTAGACCAACTATGGTGCTTAACTACTAGAATTTCATAAGCTTCTTTGACAACCTACTTTTCAAAAAACTGTTGCAAACAAATTAATTGGCAAGATAGACAACATACCTATGGTTATGCACCTCCACAAACTACCTTGATGACATTTGGAAACTTCTTTCAACTAACAGACATAACACTTCTTCAAAAGATGTCAAATTCCCTTATGGAAGATACTTAAAAAGAAACTTATAGTTGTGACTACTTTTATGTAGCAATTTCTTCTCTTGAATGTGCTAGGCGACTTCTTCTCACCAATCTTCAATTCTTGCAGTTTTCTTTTGAGGCTTCTTCTTACTCAATGAACCTCTTTTTCTTCAGCTACTATTGGGTTACAAAAAAATTGGCCTCCTTTTGTCACTTCTTGGAAACTCCCTTCTAGAAGATTCTTGCGATCACCTTCAACTATTTTCTGAGAACTGAAATATGTTCACCTTGGTGGTTGTAGTTCAAATCTACACTTTTATCTCCTGCAAAACACTTGATTTTGACAGTAATCTCTTTCCCTTTTATTGAATCCACCTCTGGATAGTGGCTTCATCTTCCAATGAAACCCTTAGATTCACTTGGCAGCCAATCTTCTTCAACGATTGCTATGGTGGTTTCCTTACTTGACCATTACGAGAGAAGATATAGAAATTTATATTGATAATAAACCATTACATAAACATTATGAGCTGCCGCTCATTCAAGCATCTTTCATTACATAATTTCTTCGTTGTTGGAGTTACTACCCCATGACAAACATCAACCTAACACCTTACGTACCTCTACGAGATGGACTCCAAGGAGTGATTACAAACATGCAAATCTAAAAAAATATATAGTGACTTAATATTCAATGGAGGAGAAGCAACAATACATAAATAATATATTTGTTGCACCCACAAAACATGTAGCCTATAGAGGAATTATGTGATATCCTTACAAATCTTTTCAAATTTTATTTCCATATTCAAATTGTCTTCAATGTTGATCTTGATTGAGATCCAATGTTGATCACGATGACCCACATGGAAAGGACATAGATAGAGTAGTTGGGATTACAATCTCCAACAAAAGTAAACTAAGACAAAATCCAACATATCCTAGCAATCATTCCTTTGGTAGGTTTCCAAATGATTTTTAGATTTCTACATGCTTTTGCTCATTGATTTCTTAGAATCTCTTCTAGCCTTCCTTAGATGACCATAGTTAAAAGAATATATATTCAAATTTGTATACAATAAACGAATTTGTGTTATGTGTAGGAGGTTTGATTTACATCAACAAATTCTTTATGGACTCAGATCTCTGCCAGCGTATAGAGAATTTTCAGAACTTCACAAATTTATCGCTTTGTTTACATTAAATGATTTCATAATATGCCATGCACAATTTCTTGTTGTAAATGGCTCTGTATTTATCAGGTATGAGAACTTTTTTTTAGAATGTGAAAAATCATTCATAGCCTTTTTTTTTCTTTTTCTTTAGAAATATCAGTTGAGCAAAGAAAATTTTATCTAATGTTAACAAAATATGAAGTTATTCATTTAATCCCATGCATTAGTTTTTGTTCTAAAGGGATTTCCATTTTAGATTTTAAAACTTTTAGCCGCAATAATTAATTGCACTTAAGCTGTAATGGTGGACAAGATATTAATGAAATTGTTCTAGAATATTTTCCTCCCAATCTTCACTAATGAAGGGAAAGTAAGTTTAAAAGAATGCCTCTAGAATCAAGTCTGTTTATTTAAATTTTTTATATGTTATTCTTTTAATTAGTTGACATTGAAAGTATGAGTGAAATTTTTATTAATGATTGTTTTTAAATTAATAATTTAATTGTAAGGTATTATTCTGTCAAAATTTTAAGAATATGATTTCAGCCTTTCTTTTAAAAATATATCAATATCATACTTAACAATTTTTATTTTTTTTGAGTGAGTGCAATGTATGTTTAACAAAGGTTTCTCAAAAAAATTATATGGTTGAATATTACCATTTGGGGAGGAAGTTGTCCAACATCTAAAATCTATCCGCTTGTACAACTTTGAACTTTTGGTTGGATTGGAATTTTCTCATACAATGTTTATTTACTAGGTAGTTGCATTCATGGGTATCAAAAGATCTTATTAATTCTCATTTATGAGATTTCCTCTATTTGGCAGACTGTGTAAATAATTAATTCTCATTTATGGGATTTCCTCTATTTGGTAGATTGTCTAATAATTCATAACAACTATTAATACAATTTATTTTATTTTTTCTATTAGATTTAAAAAATATATAAATAACAAATATAAACATGTTCCATTATTCTAATGGTCCACAAGCATTAAAACAATGGTTTTAATGTAATAAGAATCATAAAATCAAAATTCTCACTTGTATACTAATATTAATATTAATTCTAACTTTAATACTAATTATAATTTGAATACAGATTATAATACTAACACTAATTTGTACTATGTGTGCAATAGGGGCAAGAATATTGCAACTATGGGGGGAAGCAGAAAGAAGGTTGAGCCATTATGCTATGCGAAACACAAAAACAATTTGAAGGTTTAGAGGTACATTAAGAGGGGAAAGCTAGAGTCATTCATTGAAAAGCTCCATGGTCCTGACCCAAATATTACTAGTATTTTGCTAAATAATGGAGGGAAGGGTAAATTATTCTCTTAGGCAGGAAGGTTAAGGTTGATGAGAACCTCATTAGGGAAATCACTGGACTTCCGACTGAGGGGGTGAAGTTATTTCGGGATAGAAATTTCTCAGACGAAGTTGTTATTAGGTTTCCCAAATCTGATGAGAAAAGGAAGGAGCTGGTCAAAATATCTAATAGTTATTTTGATGTTGCGACTGTCAAGAAGGTTTGGAAAGAGGTGCTCAAAATTCTTATGGAATGCATTACACTGAACAACAGATTTACTAGAGTCTATGGCTACCATTTTTCCCTCCTCAATCATTTTCAACACAAGGCAAGGATCTCCTTTCCTCACTACCTATTTTTCTCCTTGAATAATAGTATTGAAGAACATAGAAAAAGCCCTAGGAAGAATCTGGTCCTACATAATGGTCTTATTTGGCTTATTCATGAGCATTATAAAAATATGCCTGCCTTGTTTAACCCCTTAATAGCTTCGGCCTTAGAGGGATATGATACTGAGATAAGTTCATCAGAGGACAAAGATGATGAGGACTCTAAGTGGCAAAAGGAAGATTTGCCATCCCCTAAAAAGATAAAGATGAAAACCCCTCAGAGAAAACCCTTGAACAAAAAAGATTCCTCTAGGAATACCCCCATTGGCACTTCTCAGAAGGCGAAAATCAAGAAGGATCCACCCATGAAAAATTTGGTTTCTTATTCTGAGGATTCTCTGGAGGATAATTCAGATGCCCCTAAATCCTTTGAGTATTCTTATACTTCTTACCCTGCCACTAATAGAGAGAACAAACCCATATTCTCTAGAGATCTTAATCCTGAAGAGCACCACTTCAATCCAGATCTGGAATATCCTGATGACATATTGGAAATTGCTAGAAATGGGGTTGTTGACTACTTCAAGATTATGAAGTGGGTTTTTAATGAGATAAAGGACCTCAGCTTGAAAAATAGGGCTCTCACTAGCAAGATGGATGAGATGGAAGCTAAAGGGGTTACCCAAAATACTGTTGAGGTTTTGTGGATTGTGGAAGAGAAGAGATCGATGGCTGAATTCCTTTAGAGAAATGTTGAGCTCACAGACAAGATGAAGATGGATAACAAGAAAAAGGTTAAGCATCTGGAAGGGGAAATTGACAAAATTAGGGAAACTATGAAAACCATAATGGAGCATAGCCACATAGTTGTGAAATAGAATGCTACTATCTTGAGAATGGTGGTGGAGAAGCTGGAAAACATCCATTAGGGGTCGTTGTTTGTGGATTTGGAAGCTGAGAAGGATAAAATTAAGAAAGAGGATTGCCCCTTGGAGAGGACTAGAGCTAACCTGAAGAGAAAAGAGGAGTCTTTGCCTCAGGAGATCTAGGATCTGAAAAAGGTGACCCACGAGATCTGCAACCTTGAAACTGAGGTTGCTGAAACTTTAAAGTCCTTAGCTTAGCAATGGTTGGGTTTTTTTGCTGGCTTCTTGCAGGCTTTTTGTTGATCCTTGGTTGGTTGCTACTGTCCTTTCTTGCTTTTTTTGTGTTGCAACTTTTCTTTTTTGTGTACTCTAATGGCATATCTTTTTCTAGCTTGTAAACTCTGTGGTTTTAGGTTCCTATAAAACCTATTTTTTCCTTTATCAAAAACACTAATTTTGTTTTACAGGTACACATTAATCTTAATTTTAATACTAACACTAATTTTAATACTAGCATTAATTGCAATTGTAACATATATATAATTGTAAGTTAAATTTATTAAATATATATATGATGCCATTGTAATTTTTTTTTAATAATAGAATAGAAACAAAATTATAAAAGACTAAAAAAAATATTATTTTTACAAATTCTAAATTAATGTATTTAAAATTAACATTATATAATTAAATACAAAAATATTTTTAATTTACTATTACATAGAAAAATCCAATTTTTTTTAAAATTTGAAGATATTCAAAAAGGGAAAATCATTCATATTCTATTTTATTCAAAATCAATATATATCCATAAAGTAATATTATAATTTTAAGGCTTTATTAAAGATTTTATTATAGAAAAATATAACAATTTAAATATATAATCTAATATAAAGGCTTTTTCATAATAAGTGCATATCTAAAATGAATTTAAAAAAATTAAAAATTTGAATATAATAAATATATAATAAATTTACTATTACACATAAAACTAAATTTAAAAAATATATATATTTAAAACTAGCATATCTATCTTTAAAAGAATAGTGTAATTAAAAAGTGCATCTACACTTATCATATAATTTAAAATAATTTATATAACATTATTATTATCTATGTAATTATTATTATTTAAAATTAGGTTATGATTATGATTAGGTTTTAATTACGGTTAAGGTTCAATTAGAATTATAAGATAAAACTTGGAGTTAGGATTACAATGACTTGGGTTAGATCAAGGTTACAATTAGGGATAGGGTTCAATTAGTATTAGAGTCCAAATAGAGTTAAGGTTATGTTAGGTTTGGGGTTCTTGATTAGGGTTTAATTATGGTTAGGGTTATGGTAGGTTCAGGTAGGATTAGGGTTAAGCTTAGAGTTATAAGATATAGCTTTGGATAAAGGTTATGGTTAGGGTTGAGGTTAGGGTTAGGACTCAATTAGGGTTACTATTAGAGTTTATTTAGGGTTAGAGTTAGGGATAATGTTAAAGTTAGGGTAACTGTTCAACTATATTTAGGTTTTAATTAGGGTTAGGTGTAGTGTTCACTTTATAGTAAAGTTAGAATTAGGGTTGCTATTAGAATTAAGGTTAGTATTAGAATTAGAATTATTAATAGAGTTAGAATTATGGTAACGATTAGAATTAGAATTAGGATTATAGTTAGGATTAGGGTTATAATTAGATAAGGGTAGGGTTAAAATTCAAATAGGTTAGGGTTAGGGTAATGATTAAGGTTAGGATTAGAATTCAATTAGGGTTATGTTCCAATTATGGGCGAAGGTTGAGATTTCTAAAATAAATCTTTGGGTCAATGTTAGGGTTAGGATTAGGGTTCAATTATGGTTTGGATTATGATTTGGGTTAGACTATTGATTGAAAAATTTCAACCATAAAGATATATTTATCTCTCCTTTTTGAGTTATAGTTAATAAATAAATATAATGTATATACAATTATATTATCACTAATATTATTATAATAATAAATATTATTCTTTATTACGGTTCAATTACATTAGTTTTTAGGGTTAGGGTTCAACCAAGGTTAGAGTTAGGTTCAAGGTTAGGTTATGTTAAAGGCTCAATTATGGTTAGTTTTAATTAGGTTACAATTAGGGCTCACTTATGGCTAGGGTTTCGATTAGGGTTCAATTAAGGTTATGGTTAGTGTTAGGGTTAGGTATATGGTTGAAATGAAATTATGATTTGATTAGCATTCAATGTATCATTAAGGTTTAATTAGGCTTATGATTATAATTAGTGTTTAATTTGGGTTAGGATTAGGGTTTTATTTCATTTAGGGTTAGAGTTTTAAATTAGGGTTCAACTAGGGTTAGGGTTGAGGTAAAGGTTAGGTTAGGGTTAGATTTAAATTAGGGTCAATTAGGATTAGGGTTAGGGGCTCAATTTGGGTTAGGGTTCAAGGATAAATCTTGGTGTTAGGATCAAGGTTAGGGTTATGGTTAAATTAGGGCTAGCTTTTAGGTTAGGTTAGGGTTAAGGTTTAATAAAGGTTGTGATTAGTGTTTTGATTCAACTATAGCTATTTTAATTAGGGTTATAGTTAGTGTTAGTGTTCAATTATGGTTAGGGTTAGGGTTCAATAAAGGTTAGAGTTAGGTTTAAGGTTAGGTTATGTTAAGTGTTCAATTAAGGTTAGTTTAATTAGGGTTACAGTTAGGGTTCTGATTAGGGTTCAATTAAGATTATGGTTAGTGTTAGGGTTGAAATAGAATTATGATTTGATTAGGATTTAAGGTTATGATTAAGGTTTTATTAGGCTTATGATTAAAATTAGTGTTTAATTAGGGCTAGGATTAGGGTTAGAGTTTTACATTAAGGTTTAAATCTAGGGTTAGGGTTAGATTTCAATTAGGATTAGGGTTAGGGGCTCAATTTGTGTTAGGGTTCAAGGATAAAGCTTGGTGTTAGGATCATGGTTATGGTTATGTTTAAATTAGGGCTACCTTTTAGGTTAGGTTAGGGTTAAGGTTTAATAAAGGTTATGATTAGTGTTTGGTTTCAATAATGGCCAGGCTTTAATTAGGGTTACAATTATATTTCAATAAGGGGTTACAGTTCTAGGATAAATATTAGAGTTAAGGTTAGGGTTCTAGGATAAATCTTGGGCTTAGTGTTAGGGTTAGGATTTGGGTTAGGGTTATGGTTACAATTAGGATTCAATTAGGGATATGGTTCAATTAGGGTTAGGGTTAGAATTCTAAGATAAATATTGGGGTTAGTGTTAGGATTAGAATTAAGGTTAGGGTTATCATTAAGATTAGGTTAGGGGTAGGGTTTAATTGGGGTTAGGTTTAGTGTTTAATTAGCATTACGGTTATTTTTCTATGATAAAGTTTGATATCAAGTTCAATTAGGGCTAGGGTTAAGGTTTGGATTCAATTATGGTTAGGGTTTAAGTTATAAGATAAACCTTGGGGTCAATGTTAGGGTTAGGGTTGGCATTAGGGTTATGGTTAGGGTTCAATTAGGATTAGGGTTAGGATTCAAATAGGGTTTTGGTTAGGATTTAATTAGGGCTTGAGTTTAACTATGGTTAGGGTTCAACTAGGGTTAAGGTTTCCACATAAAAGTGCATAGAAACCTCGAGAAGGATATCCAAATTATAAACCTAATTCTATCTCTAATGATGGAAACCTCGAGAAGGATAACCCAATTACAAACCTAATTCTATCTCTAATGATGGAACCCTAAGCATAACCATGAACATCATTATATCTCATACCTTAAAAATAACCCTAATCCTAATTTTATATCTTAGCCAAGACTAATTCTACTTCTACTAGTAACCTTAAACATAACTATAATCCTAACCTAAATCCTAATACCAATTCTATATGTAAACCTAACCATAACCCTAATCCTAATAATAAAATTAATCCCAACCTTAACCTTGATTTTATCTTTGACCTTAACCTTCACCTTAACCCTATCAATGATCTTAATTATTTCTTAAATCCTAACCCTAACCCTCATTGTGATGATAGCCCCATCAAAATTCTAATTTTATGTCTAATTGTAACCCTAATCTACAACCCTAAACCTAACCTTGATTTGTAACCCTAATACTATCTCTAACCATAACCATAACCCTAAGCATACTCTTGATCCTAATTTTATCTCTAATAATATCCCTAACCATAACCCTAACCCTATCCCTAATTTTAACCCCAACAGTAATCTCTAACCAAAAACCTAACCCTACCCCTCAACTGTAATGCAAAACCTAACCGTAATGGTCATCCCAATACTAATGAAAACCCTAACTCGAATCTCTAACCCTAACCCCAATACTAACATTTACCCCAAACTTAACCCTATTATTATTAAGACTAATCCTTGACCATAATCCCAAATTTAACTGTAACCCTAACCCTATCTCAAATGTTGATCCCAAATGTAAACTTCATCCCTAAACCTAATCCTATAGTTAAATTTAACTATAATTTTAACCCTATACATAATGTCAACTCCAATCCTAACCCTAACCTTAGCACAAACCCTAACACTAACCCTAATAATTTTGTCTTCCATGTCACGTTGTGAATGCTACTAGTATATATATATATTAATTTATAAATAAAATATGTAAAAACATTGAGAGATATCCTTCTTGAGGTGTCTATTTCACTTTTATGTGAGTAATTGATAAAAATAGACATCTCGAGAAGGATATTTCTCAGCATTTTTATATACGTACATACATACATACATACATACATATACATATACATATACATA
>VDFB02180938.1:0-38521 GCA_007258455.2 Sequoia sempervirens | reverse complement strand
TGTCGGGAGGAATTGAGAGAGAATGGTGGGGAGGTTGATTTTGTTGTTGAGGTTGATTTTGTTGAGGATTTTCTATTGAGGTTTACCCTCTTCTTGACGAGAGTTTGCGAGTTCCTACAGTTTTGGCTCAATCAAATCTAACCTAAAACAAACAAAATCAATTTCAAACTAACAAATTCAAAACAAATAGTAAACAATACTTACCTCCTGCATTTCTCCATCATCATGGTGCCATATTTGCAGACAAAATCCAACTGTTCTTGATCAGATTTGCAGAAGTCCTTCTTCCTAGAATGCGAGCGCGAAATTGAGGGTTTTTGGCCGCGGGCAGAGCTGAGAAATAGTGAAAAGTAAATGATACACATTTCACTTTTTTTTTCTTTTAAAAGCACATAACGCACTCGCGTTATAATGCGAACATGTTATGTGTTTCCCCATTTTTTTACCATTTGGCCACAAAAGTGCAACCAACTTCATGCACCAACCCTGGACTTCAAGGAGACTCTTGGCGATGGGTGGCATCGAGGAGAGATGTGAACATTTGGAATAACTCATCCCGACAGAGTATGTCTTGTTGAGGTTTTACACATTAGCGATTGATGTCATCGGGGAGACGGTATGAACTTTGGAGTGACTCATTCTGATAGCGCTAGTCTCAGCGATAGGTTGGCTCCTGGTGATCATCAGGAAGACTCCTGGTTGGCGGGTTTTCATTTGGTAAGAACTCTTGTCGATGGATGTGGTCTTGTCGATAGGCTGGTGCATTTGATATGACCTCTTGGCGATAGCATTCCTCTCGTCGATGGGTATAAACATCGGTATGACCTTTCGCCGATAGCGATGGTCTTGCTGATAGAGCTGCATGAGTTGAACATTGGTGTGAAGTCTTAGTGATAGCGATGGTCTGGCCGATGGTTCTGCAGTGAATATCGATGTGATGTATCGGCAATAGAGTGAGTCTGGACGACAGGTTTGAACTCAATAAGACTCTTGGCGATAGTTTAACTCTTGTCGATAGATCTGCTCAAGATGGGTTTGTGTTCGGTATGATGTCTCGCCGATGGCGGTCATCATGCCAATGGTTCTATGATTGGGCATTGTGGCATCGAGGAGACACAGCCTAGTGTCTCACCGGCATGCGATAATGTTTGAACGCCTTGACCGAATGTCTATCCTACGTGGGTTTTTTTCAACCAATCAGAGAAGCGGAATGTGAACCGCTAGCAATTGGACTTTTTTGGCCATTCTTGTGAGGAAGATCAATAGACCATGAACAACATGGATATCCTCTGTAATCAAAGATGATGATAGGTTGGGTGAATACTTTGATGTGGAATCAGTGTGTATGAATTAAATTCAGAGAGCATTGTAACTAGGATGTTCTGTACAATGTTGATCAAGGAAATTATGCTGTTGTAAATTGACATCAGAAAGTTAAGTCTAAACTATGTATGTAATTTTCTTTACTCTAATACAAAGAGGATTTTCTTGGTGTGGTGGGTTTTTCTCCCGTAAGGGTTATCCCACGTAAATCTAGTGTTCAAATTGTGTATGTTCATTTCTCTATTATGCTAATCCTTTCAAGTGTATCTTAATTGAACTGTATTTGCAAAATTTAAAGTCACATTTGCATTCTTCCCTGAGGTTTTAACATTAGTAGATTTTATTCCGCAACTAAGCTTTCCTTACAAGTGGTATCAAAGCCTAGCCAGTTGTGTTATCCATGTGGGTACGTTGTATTTTTTGAGTCAATTTTCTTCAATGGGAGTCTTGTAGAAATTTGGTAATTCATATTACAGATTAAGATGGAAAGCACGTCAGGAAATATTGAAATTGAGAAATTCAATGGCAGCAATTTTGAGTTATGGAAACTTAAAATGGAAGATATGTTGGTTGATCGTGACCTTTAGCTTGTTGTGTCTAGAAGGAAGCCTACAGGCATGAAGCAAGAGAATTGGGACCTTGCAAATCAAAAATCAAAGGGGTTGATAAGGCTCTATTTAGAATACTCTGTTCTTCTAAATGTTCATGAAGAAAAGACAGCATCCTCTTTGTGGAAGAGACTGGGAGCTATTTATCAGTGTAAGTCCTTGGTGAATAAGTTGTTCTTGAGGAAAAATTTGTAATCTTTGAAAATGCAAGAAGGAGCGTATGTTGCTGATCACTTGAATGCTTTCAACATGTTGATTGCTCAGTTGGCATCTATGGGTGTGAAGATTGATGAAGAAGATTGTTGTATGCTTTTATTATGTTCTTTGCTAGATTCTTGGGATCACTTGGTGATGGCTATTGGGAGTACGACATCCACTTTTAAGATGGAAGATGTTGTTGCTTCTTTGTTATCAGAAGAGATGAGAAGAAAATCTTCTAAGATGGTGAAGGAGGCTCTTGCTATTAGAGGCAGATCAAAACAAAAAGGCAAGAAGAAGGACAAGTCTAAATCAAAATTAGAAGGGAGATCAAATTCTCCTGGCAAGAAGTCCAAGGTGAAGTGTTGGAATTATGGGAAACCTAGTCATGTTCAAAAGGATTGTAAAGAGGAGAAAAAGAAGAAGAAGAAGTATTCTTTCGACAATGATTCTTCTCAGAGTGATGCAAAAACCTTCATTGCAGCCTTGGATACTCAGGCATCAGATGATGTCTGGCTGATTGATTCTGAAGCATCTTTCCACATGACATCTCATAGAGACTGGTTCACTAAGTATGAACAATACAATGGTGGAAGGGTGTACTAGACAAGCGATTCATCTCTGGAAATAGTTGGTCATGGAAGAGTTAGAATTCAATTCCCTAATGGAAGAGTGAAGCGAATCAATGATGTAATGCATATACCAGGTCTAGCTCAAAATCTATATTATGTTAGCAAGCTCAATGGTATTGGATTGCAAGTCACATTCTTTGGAAATGGTTGCAAGATGACTAGAGGCTCAATGGTGCTAGCTAGGGGTGTTTGTATTGGTACCTTGTATAAGTTGGATGCACATGATGTGCAATGCAATAGTGTCTCTGAAAAGTCACCGAAAGCTACTCATGGAGAAAAAGAGGAAAAAGTTCCTAATAATGTGAACTCTATGGAAGTTAAACTTCCAGCAAGAAAGACTATGCTCTGGCATCATAGGCTAGGCCACATTGGTGAAAAAGGCTTTAAAAACTTGAAGAACAAAAACCTGGAATAAGGGCTTGATGATTGTAACCTTGAATTCAAGTTTTGCGAACATTGTATATGTAGAAGGTTTTGAGATTTCTGGATTTTGATTGTGTTTAAGTTTTTTCATCAACGTTTTTGATTTTGATTTTGATTGTATATGTAACTGAGGATTTCTTTTTAGGTTTAGATTCAAGTTATCAAATCAATATAAAAGACAAAACCCAAAGTAATTACAAAGAACAAAGGAAGCAAACGTAAATGAAACAATTATACCTGATAATTGTTGAAGCCTCCATGACTCACCTTTGTAACACCTTACTTGTTGGATGATGCTTTTCCCTCAAATCTGTCATGCGAGCAATCTGCAAATATATGCCTATGTCCTACACCAAGCTTTGAAGGATTTGCATAAATGTCTAATGCCTATACCTAAATGACTATGATTGTCAATGTCTAAACATACTAAGATTTGATCAAATAAAGACACTAATTGTAATGAGAAGCCTAAGTGTGCAAGTGTGATGTGTCTATGTAATATGTCGGCGTGTATGCATGTCTAATGTGTAATCGAAAAGTGAGAGGAAAATGGCATTTCATAGAAAATGCCATTTTGAATGGACGAGAGAGATTGAAATGTGACCAAAACCTAAAATGAGAGGCCCAGATTAAATCTGATAATCCCTAATTAGG
Organism: Sequoia sempervirens; assembly: GCA_007258455.2. NCBI lineage: Eukaryota > Viridiplantae > Streptophyta > Pinopsida > Cupressales > Cupressaceae > Sequoia > Sequoia sempervirens. The sequence continues at coordinate 34,683 of VDFB02180938.1, read as the reverse complement.
GTTAGGGAAAAATCATTAATCGAGCGGTCAAGATGTCATCTAAGAAGATCTAATCAACGGTGGAGAATAAATGAGGAAATTAATTCGAAAATAAAGATTTTCAAAAATGAAGCTGATAAAGACCAGACTGAAGATCAGTTTTGGAAGGGTCAAGAACCTGCCCGATCACTTGACTCTTGGAGGAAAGTTACCAATTTGGAATTAAATTAATTCCAAATGTGAACTTTGGGAAATAAAGAATAATCCATTTTTCAGATTATTTACCATAATGAGCCGCCAGTTAAGATTGAGATGACATTTTAAATAATTTAATTTATTTAAAATGCGAAGAATTTCAAATTTGGAAATTAAATAATTAAATTTAATTATTTAATTTAGGAGATAAGACCAATAATTAAATTTATTTATTTATTTATTTATTTATGACAATTAGTGACATATTAAATAAATAAATAAAAACTTATTTATTTAATAATCAGAAAGAATAAAGTGTATAGAAAGTAATTAAATAAATTAAGAAATTTATTTAATTAAGGGAAGACTTAGACAATTAATGACGTATTTAATAAATAAATAAAATTTATTTATTTAATAATCATAAAGAATAAAAGGACATGAATTAATTAAATAATTATGAGTTATTTAATCAATAGTTGAATGTGAACCAAGGACATAATTAAATGTCAGAATTATGCTAGGACGAAAGTGGTAAAAAATGAAGCTTGTACGCCTAGGTCATTTTTAGGTGTCTACATTTTGCCCCTCTTTGTAAAAGGGTCCCGATAAGTCAATTCAATGATCAGAAAAACAATGGTGCAGTCAGTTTTGAATTCTGACATGTTTAAGGCAGCCAACGGGGTAGTCAAAGTTGGTCCAATGAACTTCCAGTAATAACCTAGTTGACAAATGTCATTTTGACTTTATAAATAGGTTGACAAAGGGGTAAAAGTCAATTCACTTTCACTATTTACTTTGCAAATTTTGAGAGCCCAGAGCGAAAAAGGAGTGCAACGAGGATGGTGATTCCAGTCACAGAGCATTGCGGGGAGATCGTGCGGACATTCAGGCGACCAGAGGGCTCAGAGCCAGCAGTATGTACCCCTATCCCCCTTTGTAATTTTTTTGTTTTGCGTGTCAAAATTAGGTTTCTAGGACAAACAACAACTGTGCCGCGACACAACCGCATTCGCGTTCGACGCATTCACCCTTGCGTTCGACGCATATGATGTGTTGCGACACAAGTGCAACAAAGAATTAGGGTAGAATTGTGGTTTGTGCCGCATTTTCCAAAACTTGCGACGCATTCTTCTTTTCGAGTCGCATTTGAATGTTTCAATGTTGCAATCGTTAATTTGTCGTGCATTTGTTGGTTTGATCGATGCAATTGTGATTATGCGATGCATTCAATACTTCGAGACGCAAGTGTTAAATTTCATGACACAAGCATGAATATGCGACGCATTTGACATAACAAACGACGCATTTGTCATTTTGCACCGCCTTTGATGTACGAAATGACACAATTGACATTTTGAGATGCAATTACTTTAGTGCGACGCATTTTCCTTTAACTCTAACTAGAGTTGTTTTTGATATTTGTGTAACCTTAGATGCTTATGATAATATTGAAAATTTGCTCCAAAGGTACTGACGACTTGTTTGGCTTTTTGCAGAGGCAACTTGCCCCGATTTACACACGTGAGAGTAGACCGACCACATTCCGGTTTGCTAACCAGTTGAGCCCACAAGAGCAGCGATGATTGATGCAACTGGGATTGTTCTATGTTGCTTACATGCTCGCCATTCGGGCGAATAGGGGATTACTGACTGCGCTGTGTGAGCGTTGACATTCAAAGACCTGTTCCTTCCACCTGCCGACAGGTGAGGCCACTATTACTCTGGAGCATGTCTACCATATTTTGTGAGTGCCGATCCGAGGGGAGCGGATCGTCTATGACCCTCGCCATAACGAGCAGACCTTCTGAGTGTACTACCAAGATCAGGGTGCAGGACTAGGCATCCAGGGATATGAGATCAGATGGGAGTTCATGGTGAATCACTATGGTTGCTTTGATGCATTCCTTGCGACTTTCATTGGGGGTATCTTGATTCCCAACCGTTGGGGACACAGATTCCCTATTGGCTGGGGAGATGTCTTGGTTGGCACGAGACATGATAGGACAGTGTATGCTTGGGGTCCTTGTTTACTGGGGACACTCTACCATCAGTTGCATGATGTTGCCTACAGGAGGGCAGAGAATATCTCCTGCAAGACTACTTTGATGATGATATGGGCCTGGGAGCACATAGCCATATTTCATCCACCGATTGATAGACCACAGTTGGCCGAGGGTATTCCCTATGCCTATTATTACGTAGGTGCTTTACAGTAGACCTGGATGGGCGAGATAGGTTGGTGGCGGCATCGGATTGACACGATGGTATCCTTTATCTGGAAGTCATACCGAGACTGTGGACAGTGGGATGACGAGGTAGATCATTTGAGTCTATGCAGACAGTACAGATATTTGATTGGCAGGATAGTGCAGACTTCATTGATTATAGAGATGTATTTACCGCAGCGTGTCCTTAAGCAGTTTGGAGAGCAACAGGGCATACCTGCAGGGATAATCGAGTATGCCCGGTCATCTAGAGAGTATGCTTAGGGACTAGCCATTCTAGTGGCCTTTGCAGAGTAGCAGAATGATGGGCTAGGAGCCTAGGCATGGGGATGGAGAGGTGGGATAGCTGATCCCGGGACTACAGCAGACTATGACTTATGGTGGCAGGCACATAGACCAGTGCCATTGATAGATCCTAACGGGCCAACACCTGTGGACAGATGGTCAGTGATTCCTCATGTGTCAAGGGCCAGACAGGGAGGCAGAGGCGGGGATAGGGGCAGAGGTTAGGGGAGGGATGGAGGCAGGGTCGGAGGCAAGGATGGAGGCAGGGTCAGAGGTAGGGATGGAGACGGAGGCAGGGTCAGAGATGATGGTGAAGACGGCCGGAGGCGACGGCGAGATGGTCAAAGACAGGGCAGGAGGGTGCGCCCATGTGTGGCGAGGGTAGCATTAGATGCTATCCTCGAGGTTGGTGAGGAGGGGGAGAGAGAGGAGTAGCCCTGATAGGAGGGAGAGGGTGAGGAGAGATGGGAGGAGGCAGAGGTGGTGGGATAGGAGGAGGACGTGGCAGAGGAGGATAGGCTGAGGCAGGAGGACATGACAGAGGAGGAGAGGCTGATATATGAGGATGTGGCAAAGGAGGAGAGACATGAGGAGGATACGATTGTGGCAGAGGATGTGGTCGATGATGATGATGATGAGGATGATGCCATTAACGAGGCAGAGAGATTACTCAGATTCCAGATGGTGGAGGGAGAGGAGGAGATACCGTCCTCCTCGAGATTACCTCAGGATTCCACGATAGATCAAAGGGTGGCTGATTTACAGCGGAGAATAGATGAGAGCATGGCCCAGGTCAGATCATTGTAGTCAGAGTTAAAGGTGGCTCAGGTAGAGTGAGATCAGGTAGTGATCCGCCAGTAGGACTCAGCTCAGTGGTGTATAGAGTTTGCAGCATTATGTACAGGGCATGCAGGGGACATGGCTCGCGAGCTAGCCAGGGTGAGCACCAGATTGGGATATTACCGGACATTATATGAGCAGGTAGTGTCACCTGAGCGACAAGATCCTACCTTGTCACGGTCACAGACAAGGACAGGCAGTGGCCATAGATCAGGTAGTGCCAGTGGCAGTAGGAGTCACACGAGTGCCGAAGGGTCTACCTCGATAGGGCACACATCAGGGCACAGGTCACACCACTCACATAGGCACACCTCGAGTCACCCTTCGAGCCATAGTCATGGGTCAACTGGTTCAGTGCACAGGTCCGTACAGAGGTAGCCACCAGTGGTAGATCCTTCAGCTTCTCAGAGTCAGGCCGCAATGACCTCACCGGTGTCTATTACCGTGGCGATGATGTCGTCATTGTTAGTTCCAGTGATTGCACAAGCAGAGGTTTCCATGAGTCCACCTATCAGTTCAGTGCCAGCCTAAGAGTTGCAACCGCCACATTCTTCACCATGAGGGGATGATGAGAGTCTACCCTAGGGGCATTTTTGTTATTATGACACTATATATATTATTGAGCCTGCAAGCTCCATTTTTGGGATATCTCCCAACTTTATCCTGTGACATTGTACATTTTTGAGATGATATTATATGATGATGCAGTTTTGATGCGACCTACATGTGTGTTATGTGATGTTCTTTGATTTAATACATTATGGTATATGTGATGTATGATGTTGATTTATGATGTATCATGTATGTCCTATGATGCTTATTTATGATTTTGATGCCATGATGATGCCATGCTTTATATGAGATGATCATGATAATGATGTGCATAATGTATGTAGTAAATGGATGCAATGTTTGTGATCATGTATATGATTTAATACTATGGATGATGTACGTATGGACCTAATGCAATGTTTATATGATCATGTATGCACTTATGTTTTTGGATGTCACAGGATATCATCATGAGATGGACAAGAGGAGATGACCATACTGACAAGAGAAAATGACCAGACCAAGAAGAGATGACCAGACCAATGAAAATGCATGTTAATTCCTAGACCAAATCCTTCAAAGATTTACCATAGGACTTTAATATTTATTGCTCTTAATCATCATTGGGCAGACTATTGTAATGGCCAACAAACACCATGATATGACATAGATCAAGGTGTGCAAGGTCGTACCATCATGTAAGACAAGCAGTCGCAGACAAGGATGATCATGACTCATACTAAGAGCATGATTGCCCCAGTCTTTTTGCCATAATCAACCACAAGTAGAAAAAGACAAGGACAAATCATGAAATGTCATTGCTTATCTAAATCCTGTTTCTAGGACATCCTTGAGAAACTAGCAACATGATTTCCAAAATATAAAAATAGAGCCCTTATCATAATACGTCGTTGATTTTCTAAATCCCAGAATCAGGACCTCGCTGAGAAACTAATAGTCATGCATGTCAAATGTCATGATACGTTGTTGCTTCTCTAAATCCTGTTTAGTGGGATCTCGCTGAAAAACTAATAACATGATAAAAAAAACAAAAGACAATTGTCAAGTGTTTGCCAAGTGTGTCTAGATATCCATTGTCAGAATGTTAGGTTTGATGATGATAAGATGTCAGAGTGCCAAAGCTTTGATGATGCTAAGATGACAAATGTCAAAAATTGCCAAATTCGGGAAGGACACATCCTGAATAATGTTAATGTCATGAGGATTGATCCCTAAATGTTAAAAGGGGTCCCTCAAAATGCCATGTGACGGTGATGATGATGATGCCTAGGAAGGACACATCCTAAGGCATAAATGATGCAGTTGGTTCTTCAGAAGGACACATCTGAAGAAAACTGATGTTAAGAGGAGCGATCCTTAGATGCCAAGAGGATCCCTCAAAATGTCGAATGATAGTGACGATGCCTAGGAAGGACACATCCTAAGGCTTCAATGACCGAGGCTATCCTTCAGAAGGACACATCTAAAGATTGACCTAAAGTTGACAGTTTGACAGGTTATGATGATTTGACTTGCTTTGACTGAGTTTGACTTGTATTTGACAATATTGTCATGATGATATGATTGACTTGTTGATGAGATTGTCATATTGAAATAATTGGATGCCATGAGTTGTTTTTAGGAGTTTACCCATTCGAGAGTGATTCACTTTGCCTTGAAGATATTTTGATGTGTGTGCCAATGTAGTGCCATGAACCCTAATGGACTGACCTAGTGCGGCCTCGGGGGCTCATTGACAGATGGCCTTGCCTACATCAAACACTCTGATACCTCGTAGTTCGACACAACCAATGACTTTGTCTTGATGACCAAAGATTGCATCATGATTTTATTGTGACAAACCTAAAAGGACTGACCTAATGTCTCAGGGACTCAAATGCGAGTCTTGCCTACGTAGCAAATGCGCAAAGACAATGTAGTTCGGACAAATGACACAGACTAATTGAGATGATTAAATTTGACAAGAGATGACCCTGTGTTTGTGTTCTTCGAGCAGTCTGATGTTTTGTAGTTTTCTTCAAGATGTTTTATGATGTTTTTGTCTCTTTTCAGGACTTTTTACCGTGTTTTTGTCTTTTTTTAGGACTTTTTTCCATGTTTTTGTCTTTTTTCAAGACTTTTTATGATGTTTTTGTCTTTTTTTAGGACTTTTTACCATGTTTTTGTCTTTTTTCAAGACTTTTTGCCATGTTTTTATCTTTTTTTAGGACTTTTTACCGTGTTTTTGTCTTTTTTCAGGACTTTTTTCCAATTGTAGAGATCATGTGTGACATCCACTGTAGTTACATGATAAAAAAATTTCCCCCAGTTAGGTCTGAGACTTAGCCATTTTTAAGGAACATGGACGGGATATTGCTGGTTTACTAGATGGACAGTCGTCTGGACTTAATGGCAATCGTTTATCCACTATGACAGGTAGGGTAGAATGTGGTGGCGATTTGTGTGATAATGGTGGAAATACCTTTCATCCTAGGCCAAGGTAGACAAAGTGACAGTAGATGGCAAAGAGATGATCAATTACGCATGGTGCCTGTTTGCCAGGTTTTCACCATGGTACTTATCTAAAGCGCCTATTTGCCAGGTTTTCACTATTGGATGAATCATTTTTCTCTTTACTATTTTCTTGACTTTTTTCTTTTTTGGTGTTGCCAAGATGCCTGTTTGCCAGGCTTTCATCGAGGCAACGATTTTTTTATCATTTTTTATTTTTTTTGTATTTTACGATTTTCAGCTCAATCCTCTAATGCTATGCGTAGAAACTTTGGAGATGTAAACTATTGATGGGCTCTATTAGTTGTTTTCCATCTGGTGTGGCCAGCTGATAAGCTCCAGAACCAAAAGAAGATATGATAATGTAGGGACCCAACCAGTTTGGTTCAAACTTTCTTGGCTTTTCTCTGTCAGCTTGGTTCTTGGGGTTCTGCATGAGAACTAGGTCGCCAATGTCAAACTTCCTGACCATAACCTTCTTATTGTAGCTGCGACAAAGATAGTTCTGATATGTTTGAAGATGGTTCAGTGAAATTTTTCTTCTTTCCTCTAGCATTTCCAGCTCGTGCAAGCGTGATTGTCTATACTCCTCTTCATTAGTTAAACCCTTCAGGAAGACTCGTAATGAAGGAATTTCAACCTCAATGGGAAAGATGGCCTCAGTGTCAAAGACTAGGGAAAATGGAGTGGCTCCTGTAGGCGTACGGATGCTAGTTCGGTAAGCCCACAGAGCTAGGTTGAGTTGTATGTACCAGTCACGGCCAGCATCATTGACAGTCTTTTTGAGGATTTTGACAATGGTTTTATTTGACACCTCAGCTTGACTGTTTCCTTGTGGGTAGTACAGAGATGAAAAATGGTGTTGGATTTTAAATCACTCACATAACTCCCAAACATCTTGGTTTTTAAATGGACATCCGTTGTCAGTGATGATGGCTTGCAAAAGGCCATACTGGAAAATGATGTAGCTAAGGATGAACTTGGATATTTGCTTCTCGGTAATATATGTCAATGGGATGGCTTCAATCCACTTTGTAAAATACTCAATGGTGGTGATAATGAATTTGTGGCCGTTGGACGAGGTCGGATGAATCTTACCCATGAGGTTGAGTCCCCATTGAGAAAAAGGCCAAGGAGAAGTGATCGGCCAAAGTTCCTATACTGGAGCATAGATCAAATCACTATGAATCTGACATTTGTGACAAGTCCTGACATATTCTATTGCATCCTTTTCAATGGTTGGCCAATAATACCCAAGTCTCGTTACTTTCTTAGCTAGAGTAGGACCACTCGAATGAGACCCACATATACTGTCATGTACTTCGCGTAAGGTCCTGTGTGCTTTGTTGGTGTCAAGACATCTAAGGAGGGTGTCATCAAAGCTACGGCGGTAAAGGGTGTCACTGACGATGGCATACCTTGCAAATTTTTGGATGAAGGACTTCCTTTGGTTATTGGACAAGTTCGGTGGAAGGGTTTGAGATTTTAGGTAGTCATAAATGTCCTGATACCAGGGAGAGTCAAGACCAACAAGTTCACAAACCATCTTTGACTCTGGAATTTCATAGGCAGGGACCAATAATTGCTCTATTAAGAATTCCAACTAAGGAAAATTTCTTGGTATGTCAAGGAGAGAGCCTATTGTAGCCATAGCATCTACCGCTTTGTTTTGGGCTCTCAAAATTTGTTTAAAAGTTACCATATGAAAGTATGTTTGGAAACTGTCAACCATCTATTTGTAAGGCATCAACTTCTCATCTTTTGTGTCATAGTCATCATTAACTTGGTTGATGACCAGTTGAGAATCCCCATAGACATGTAGTGCTCTGATCTTCCATTTTATTGCCATTCTTAGTCCTATAACTAGTGCCTCATATTCTGCCACATTGTTTGTACATGGGAAGGCAATGCGGAAAGACTTAGGAATGGAGTCTCCTTGCAGGGTGATGAATAGGATTCCTACCCCCGAGCCATGATTTGTGTGTGATCCATCAAAGTAGAGTTGCCAAGGTGCCTTAGGTTCTGTATGGAATATCGACTCATCTAGAAAATCTATCACTAATGGGTGATCACTCTGCAAAGGTGCGTCTGCCAGCTGGTCCGCTATGGCTTGTCCTTTTATAGCCTTTCTTTCAACATACTAAATGTCATATTCACTCAAAATCATAACCCATTTTGCTAGCCATCCTGTTAATGCTGCTCGTCTTAGCAAATATTTCAGTGGGTCGATCTTTGCTACTAGTTGTGTCTGGTGACTCAACATGTAATGTCTTATCTTTGTGCTCCAAAGACCACAACTAGGCAAGCTTGTTCAATTGTTGTGTAGTTTAGTTCATACCTGACCAATGTTCGACTGATGTAATATATAGCTCTTTCTTTTTCTTCTTGGTCGTTCTGTGCTAGTAATGCCCCTAGTGTTGAACTAGTTGTTGAGATGTATAGGATCAATGGCTTTCCATGAATGGGAGGCATGAGGACTTGTGTTGATAGTAGGTAATCTTTGATTTTCTAAAAGGCTTCTTGACATTTATCTATCCACACAAAGGGGATACCCTTGCACAACAGATATTGGAATGGGTGACACTTATCTACCAATTGGGCTATGAAACACCAAATAGATTCTACTCTACCTTGTAGAGTTCTGAGTTCACTGATTCCTCTGGGTGGAGGCATGTCTATGATGGCTTTGACCTTTTCCGGATCAACCTCTATGCCTCTTCGGGAAACTATGTATCCCAAGAGTTTACCTAATGTGACCCTGAAAACACACTTCTTAGGATTTAGCAGGACTTTGTACTCTTCAAGTCTCTTGAAAATTGTGTCGAGCACCTTCAAATGATCTTTACTGGTGACTGATTTGGCCAATAGGTCATCTACATAATCTTCCATTATTTTGTGCATCATGTCATGGAAGATCATGGTCATAGCCCTTTGGTATGTGGCACCTGCATTTTTAAGACCGAATGGCATGACATTCCAACAATATGTACCCCATGGGCAAGTAAATGTCATTTTGTGTTGGTCTTGGGAGCAATGCGAAATCTGATTATATCCAGAGAAACCATCCATGAGGCATAGCATCTCATATCCTACTGTGAGGTCAACTATGATGTCAATGTTTGGCAAAGGAAAGTCATCCTTTGGGCATGCTTTATTTAGGTCTTGAAAATCTGTACAGATGCGGATCAGCCCATTTGGCTTTGTTACCGGCACCAGGTTAGAAATCCATTCAGCATAGTCAATAGACCATATGAATCCAACGTCTAGTAATTTCTTTAACTCGGCCTTGACCAATAGAGCAACTTGAGGGTGCATTTTGCATAACTTCTGCTTGACTAGTTTAGCATTAGATAATAGTGGCAGATGGTGTAGAACCAGTTCTGGGTCCAATCCTAGCATGTCAGCATAGGACCATGCGAAGTTGATTTTTCATTTTGTAAACAATTTATGAAATTCTGATCTCTTGTCTTCAGTCAATGATGCAGCAAAGACAACCATCTTGGGATCTTCTGCAGTTGATATGTTATCCTCTATTGTGTCTTCGATAAGAATAGATGATTTCTTCTGTTGCACGAGGAGAAAGTCCAGTCCTCCATATTTGGGCACCTCAGAGAGGTTTTCACCTATAGATACGTCCTTTATTTTTACTATTTTATCGTCAAAAGGCACCTTTCAGTTTTCACCTAGAGACGTTTTACTTTTTATTTTATTTTTATTTTTACTTTTGTGACTAGAGGACGGAGCAGTCTCGCCGAAGTATGTCATCCAGTCTAAATCAATGGTGAATCTTGACTTGTGGTCCCCACTGGGTATGCCTTATCGTAATCCCATAAATTCAGCAATTGCCTCATCATTCTGAAATGTGTCTAGGACTGGCGGTCCTTGTTGGTCCCAATCGACTAGCTCAGGGTAAACTAAGGAAATGCAATCGTCAATGTTGGTGAATTGAGGTGAGGATGCAGATAGCATGCAAATAGACTCAGTGATGTTGTAGATGAGATTATCATCATCCAACTCTACATCGAACTCTATCCAGTATTCCCCTTCACTAGTATCATATTCGTTGTCAAAATAAGGGGTGAAGGCTTTAGAGCCCTGGTTGTCAGTGTCGTTTGATACTTCCAATGGATTGGACTGAAGGGGTTCAAATGATGGGTGTTGTATGTCATGGGGAGTGGTAATGGGACTTTGGCTATTTGGTGCCTATTCAATTTTGAATATTTTCCAAAATCATTGTTCAGAGGTTAGTTCCCCTAGTTCGACAAACAAATCATCAAGACAACAATCACTTAGGGATCGTTCTGAGCCAAATTCCCACTCTTGGGAGTCAGTTTCAGTGAGGGTTTCCTTAGTGGTCTCGACACTTTTCCAAGCATGTAATCGCTCACTCGAAAGTCCAATGATACATCAATCATCATTGTCGGGTGATCCAAACCCTAATCCAAGATACTTCGGAATTTGAAAAGTTTATATGGGTTCCCTTTGGCCAGTTTTATTTCTTCCTAGGCCACTAGTACCATCGTAGCCTTTAGCCTTCATTATGTCATAACCCTTGCCATACTTTTGAACTAGTAATGGGGGTAGTGTGATAGTATCCTTATAGATCCATCTTGTAATGTCAGCAAGGTCTTCATTACTCATGTCTCCCCACTTGATAAAAACTGTTTTCGATGGAACTTTGAAAATTTCCCTGGGTTCCATTCTAAAACATGGCTGACCATAGACCTTTGGAGACTTGGGCATTGTTGTTATGTTGTATGTTGTATGCAGTTTGAACTCTCCACAGCTGAGGTCCTGGATTTTGATGGTGGATTCAGCCTTAGGGTTTGTGGAAGGTGGTGGTGTGGTGGAAGACGTGGATGGAGCAGATGTGGAAAATGATGTGAGTGTGGATGGGTCAATGTATTTGGATGACAAGGAGCCAGGTGCTTCTCGGTTAATGGGCACTTGATTTTTAGAAATACCCCTTAGGTTGGTACAATATTGGAATGGGTCGGGCTCTCCGTATATGGTTATTTATGTGCCATCAAATGGAAACTTTAGGCATTGGTGATATGTGGACGGAACGACTTTTAAGGCATGAATCCATGGACGGCCGAGCAAGATGTTATATGGTAGTTCCAAATCCAGGACCTGGTAGGTTGTGTCCACAATGACTCGTCCCACTCTAATAGGGAGAGAGATAACGCCACGTGAAGAGTGTTCCTCGTCATCGTATGCTTTGATCACTATACTCTTTGTTGGGTCTACACATGCATCAGAGAACCCTAGAGCCTTAACCAGTTTGAGGGAGCATATGTTCAATCCTGTTCTGCCATCTACTGAAACCTGTCTAACTTTGTGCTTGTGGAAAAAATTTTCTATGTGCAATGCATCATTGTGGTTGGTTTTAGGTGATGAGTAGTCTTGATCTAAGAAGATTATGTGGTGAGGCATAGTGAGATATCCCACCATGGTCTCAAATTGATTGACATCAATGTCCTTGGGGACCAATGACTCTAGCAGGGTTTTATCTAGGATATCTTTGTGTGCGGGAGATATATGAAGCAGCTCAAGTATAGAGATTTGTGCGGGAGTCTTTCCTAGCTAGTCAATGAGGTTGAATTGACTTTTGGGTTTCCATTGCTTTGTGGTCGGGACAGGTTTTGGCTGTTTAGCAGATGGGCCAAGGATGGTTATTTTGGGTTGTCTAGCAGGAGACGGACCAGCTATGGTAAGCTTGCCACTACGAGTAGTAGCATTACATTGGGGTGCTCTCCTAACCGTAATGGTATTGATGTATTCATTATCAGTTCGGACATTGTTTATAATAGGTCCACTAGAATAATTGTACTTGGCTTGGGTGAAGTTAGCTTGATTATTGTTCATCTGTGGACCTGAAGTGGAAGCCTTATGAGAACCATGGTCCTACAGCAGATTCTTATGGATAGTATGATCTGAATTGGAGGCAAATTGTGATCCACCTACTTCAATGACGCGACTTTCGATAAGATCTTGTATTAGGTTTTTCAATTGTCGATAGTTAGAGGTTGTATGTCCTTTTGCCCGATGGTATTCGCAAAATGCATTGTCATTCCACCATGTTGGTTTGAACTGTCCTGGGTCATATGGTTTTGGTTCTTGAAGTATGATGACCCCATTATGGAGGCATTTCTTAAGGACTTCTTCAATAGGTTCCCCCAAAGAAGTGTATGTGCGACCCTTAGGAAATTGTCTCGTCTAACGGTATTGTCCCTGATTATTTTGACTGTTCTAGTTGTTTGAAGGGACATTAGTGGGGTGTGTCAATGTCATTGATTTGTTTTGTTGTTGAACCCCTTTTAGGGCCAGTATAGGACCCACAATGTTTGCAGTCTTGGCGTCAACAACACCGTCATTTGTAACATGCTTATTTTTTACCCAGTATTTATTCTTGTCGGTGGTTGGATTGGCATTTGTGTTTTTGGGACCATATCTTAGTTCTCCCTTTGTGATAAGGGATTTCTCAATCTAGACCCCTTTTTCAACTAAGTTTGCGAAGTTTGTGCAACAATGTACTTGCAATGCATATTTTAAGGGCCCCAGAAGTGTTTGGACAAGCCTGTCGACTTTCTCCCTTTCGGGTATGTCAATGTGACATTGACTAGCAAGGCTTCTCCATTTTTGAAAGAATGGGATAAATGTCTCACCAGTATCCTCTTGCGTGAGAGTGCACAAGCTAGTGATAGAGGTATCCATGTCGATGTTGTACGCATAATTTTTTATGAATTTTTGTTTAAGCTCATCCCATGTCTGGATATCCTTTTGTGTGGAAAACCATTCAAGGGTAGGACCCACCAGACTTTTAGAAAAAATTCTCATCAAGTATGTTTTTTCATAGGCGATGTCCATACAATTGGTTGAAAATTCGCGAACATGTTCAATGGGGTATGTCTTGCCTCTGTATTTTGTGAAATTGGGTGAGACATATCCCAGAGGAAATGGAGGCATGTATAAGCTCATGTCGAATGGGTATACATTTAGATCATATGATATTTCTGATTTCTTGCCTGAAATGTATATGTTTTGGATAGTTTTTTCTAAACCCATCAATCTTGTTTGGAAGGCATCCATACAAAGGTCATTTGTGTTTCCGTACATTGTATTGCTTGGTAAACCATAAATTCTCGTTTGTTGTGCATGAATATCGGTGTATTGTGGCAGTATGGATTGTTGTGACATGTATGATGTGTGTGGATTGGCGTGTTGTTGGTACTGGAAGTTAGGGTTTGGTGTATGTTGGTGAGTATGAACGTGAGATGAGTAGGTTGGGATATGTCCCCCAGCCATGTGTGTCGTTACCTGAGGAATATGATGACCATGAACGTTATGATGTGCTAGTGATGCCGTGGGTTGTGTTATTTGGCCACCTTGTGTGAATTGTTGGGTTTGCACAAGGGGAACGTTTGTATTTGTACCTTGGGAGGAAATGACATGTGACTGTGTTGTCGTGTTAACATTTTGTTGTTGTCCTTGGATAAAGATGCGTTCCTTGCCTCCTCCCGAAGGATTTTGTGAAATACCACTGAGTGGATATGTCGAAAGTGTGCTCATGGTAGTAGATGTAGCTGTCAAGGGGGAATTATTGTGACTTGATGATGCCCCTATGGCATTTACTATCATGGTGTTAAGAGGGGTTGAATAATTTTCCCACATTGCTGAGGAACCAAAGGTTGTACCAGCCAATTGTGATAGTATCGTGGATGTGGTGGGCATTGTAACTGATTGTGATCCTCCAATAGATGTAGTATTTATTGTGTTGGAGGTGTTTGGGATGTTAGAGGTAGCATGCATTGTCATTGTGGTGTCAAAGAAGGTATTGCTCGTAGTGTTTGGAGGTTGACCACTATGCGACATGTTATGCATGTTGTTGGCATTAGGGTCTGGAGGTGTTGATTGTATCATGGTAATGTCGAATCCTTGGGGTAATTTGGCTCCTTGACTCAAGAGTATGGCCAAGTATCTGTCTCTGTCGTAAAGGACCATTGTTTCAACAAATTGAGAGGCCTCTGGGTCTTGTGCCGCTACCTCTAAGTTTTCCTCAAGTATTTGACTGTACTCATCTTTACGCAAGAATGGTTCAAATGGACTGTTTGATGAGGGTGGTGTCGTCATTAGAGGTTGATTGTTTGTATTACCAAATGGATCGTCAAAGGTCCAATTTGGGTCATACGTTGGATTGTTGACAGTGGACGTGGGGTCTTGTCAAAAGTTTGCCATTTTTCGTTGTTGTTTTTGGAGTCTAGTTTCCACCATAAATGAGATTGCTCAAATGAAAATGACAACTATATGCAGTGATGACACTATGTAAGGTTGAAGTTCAAAATGACGACTAGGATGACTAATGTTTTTGGATTTTTGGGAATAAAATATGCAATGTCTAGACTTATAATGCAATTTAGGACAAGGATACCTAAGCACTTCTAAGCTCAATCTTTGTTTTCAATTTCGGTTACTAGAGGACTTTGTTGAAAATGACAAGATGACAAGGTCTAAATGACTAGTGAGTTTTCCAAACTAGACTTTTGAGTTGGAAAAAAAAAACTCACATAAAGGACAATGACTGAAAAAGGGGTTGATAACTTAGTCGAAGAGCCTAATTTCGAAAGCAATGGCGTTGCTAATTGTGCTGAGATTTTCCTAATCTTAAGTATGCAAAATGTAAACCTAGGGACAACTTAATGCCTAATGTATGCAACCTAACAAGAATGAAGGATGAAACCTATGGTGATGAATGAAAACTAAAGGTCGAAACTTTGAGCAATTTCAAAATTGGTTTCTGACAGAATCCTTTTGGAAGAGTGTTTGACAAATGATTGACAAGGTGAAGACTTCATATTTGAATTTGTATGAAGTTTTTAATTATGACAGGCGAATGCGTCGTTTGAGGTTTCAATTGCGTCACAGTTTTACGAATGCGGCTCAGGTTGAGAAAATGCAACTCGATTTAGTAGATGCAACTCTGTGACAGTCAGTTGCGTCACGATGCATGCACATGCGGTGTTTGAATTTTTGAATGGGGTTTAACAAAGCAATTGCGACTCAAAAACTTGAATGCAGTTTATCGAATGCAACAAAGTTTTTGAAAAATGAGTTTATTATCGTTTTGATGGTAAATTTGATATGTCTGATATGGAATGTTTTGTTCGGAACTATAAATGTGATGAACCCAGAAAGCACTTGACAAGCACAGTGTTTTGAATGTAAGCAAGCACACATCAGATAAGCACAATCCTAGGTTAGGCCATGACAATATTCACTAGATTCCACACGGGTTTCCCCAACCGCATATCTGTAGTGTGTGAATTTAGAAGCTTGGCTGCACGGGCTCCCCCTTACAGTGCACTCTCTTCTCAGGCCAACCAATCTTCCAACCCCCATGAAACTCCCATGGCAGGTTGATCACCTCTACTACAAACTGCGAAAGTGTGGATGCCTTCACACCGACCGGTGCTGCACTAACAAATAGAAGGTTTTTGGCTTACTGCACAAAGGTTTTTAGTTCGGGACCCCCGTTCGAGTGGTAATACATGGGGCAAGAGATTAATCACCACTTAGGTGGCACTCCAGCCTGAAGAGGTTAAGCTCAACAAGGTTTAAAGGAGTACTACTCTGTCCGTATGACACATCCGCACTCGTAATCTTAGGTTTTCCCTTAAGATTCACATTTATATACCGGTCGGGGGTAGATTAGCTTTAGTTCCGTTGCCAGTTTGAGTCGCATTGGGGTGATGAAATCCCCAGGCAGGCCCAATTTCTAGAGTTGGTAACCATTTCTCTTACACCCAAGATCGCCCAAAAGCACAAGGGGAGAGGATACTCTGATATACCAATTCATCAAGTAAAAACAGATAAAAATGGGTCTGATTTTTTGATCACCAAGTTTTCACGAGGTGAGAGCATACTCGCCTACCATTTTGCAAACACATTCAAGCATAGTAAAATAGAGGTTTGTTTTAATTGCACCAAAATAAAATGTGTGTTACACTACTAAAAATGCAAGCACACTGTTTTGATTTTTGGTCTTTGACAATAGAACCTACAAGACAATACGTTAGTAATTTTAGTGTTTGTCTTCAACCCACGAAAAGTAACCACCAACAAGCTGCAAATCCTTATTAGTAACAGAAAAACTATGCTAGGCAGAATGCAGGAAATAACCAGGATAAAAGAAACCTAGAAAACAGCAAAAAATTGAATGTAAAATAACAGAAAACCTTACCAGTCGAATGCATCATGACAGAGCGATTGCGTCACTCTGTGTATCAAATGCGTCTCGATATTCCAACTACGGCTTTTCCAAGCATGATTGCGGCATGACAGGGTGATTGCAGTGTTTCTGTTGGCTAATGCGTCACGACACATTAGATGTGTCACGAGTTAAAAAAAAAGTAGTTGCGTTGCTTCGTACCTGTACCTTCAAAACAACAGAAAACACACAAAAAAATGTACGAAAATAACAAGAAAACAGATTCAGGTTCACCAATGTAACTGAGGATTTCTTCTTAGGTTTATATTCAAGTTATCAAATCAATATAAAAGACAAAACCCAAAGTAATTACAAAGAACAAAGGAAGCAAACGTAAATGAAACAAGTATACCTGATAATTGTTGAAGCCTCCATGACTCACCTTTGTAACACCTTCTTACTTGTTGGATGATGCTTTGCCCTCAGATCCGTCGTGCGAGCAATCTGCAAATATATGCCTATGTCCTACACCAAGCTTTGAAGGATTTGCATAAATGTCTAATACCTATGCCTAAATGACTACGATTGCCAATGTAACTGACGATTTCTTTTTAGGTTTAGATTCAAGTTATCAAATCAATATAAAAAACAAAACCCAAAGTAATTACAAAGAACAAAGGAAGCAAATGTAAATGAAACAAGTATACCTGATAATTGTTGAAGCCTCCATGACTCACCTTTGTAACACCTTCTTACTTGTTGGATGATGCTTTTCCCTCAGATCTGTCGTGCGAGCAATCTACAAATATATGCCTATGTCCTACACCAAGCTTTGAAGGATTTGCATAAATTTATAATTCCTATACCTAAATGACTATGATTTCCAATGTCTAAACATACTAAGATTTGATCAAATAAAGACACTAATTGTAATGAGCAGCCTAAGTGTGCAAGTGTGATGCGTCTATGTAATATGTCGGTGTGTATGCATGTCTAATGTGTAATCGAAAAGTGAGAGGAAAATGGCATTTCATAGAAAATGCCATTTTGAATGGACAAGAGAGATTGAAATGTGACCAAAACCTAAAATGAGAGGCCCAGATTAAATCTGATAATCCCTAATTAGGGTTAGGGAAAAATCATTAATTGAGCGGGCAAGATGTCATCTAAGAAGATATAATCGACGGTGGAGAATAAATGAGGAAATTAATTCAAAAATAAAGATTTTCGAAAATGAAGCGGATAAAGACCGGACTGAAGATCAGTTTTGGAAGGGTCAAGAACCTACCCGATCACTTGACTCTTGGAGGAAAGTTACCGATTTGGAATTAAATTAATTCCAAATATGAACTTTGGGAAATAAAGAATAATCCATTTTTCGGATTATTTACCATAATGAGCTACCAGTTAAGATTGAGATTACATTTTAAATAATTTAATTTATTTAAAATGCGAAGAATTTCAAATTTGGCAATTAAATAATTAAATTTAATTATTTAATTTAGGAGATAAGACCAATAATTAAATAAATTTATTTAATTAATTAATTATGACAATTAGTGACATATTAAATAAATAAATAAAAACTTATTTATTTAATAATCAGAAAGAATAAAGTGTATAGAAGGTAATTAAATAAATTAAGAAATTTATTTAATTAAGGGAAGACTTAGACAATTAATGACGTATTTAATAAATAAATAAGATTTATTTATTTAATAATCATGAAGAATAAAAGGACATGAATTAATTAAATAATTATGAATTATTTAATCAATAGTCGAATGTGGACAAAGGACATAATTAAATGTCACAATTATGCTAGGACGAAAGTGGTAAAAAATGAAGCTTGTAGGCCTAGGTATTTTTTAGGTGTCTACAGTATATATGGTAAACAACACCGTGTTTCATTTTACTCCAGTCCTCACAAATCTTCTGATTTACCTGATTACATACATTTCGATGTTTTTGGTCCAGTAAATGTTCCTTCTTTGTCTAAATCAATATATTATGTATCGTTCATTGATGATTATTCAAGAAGAGCATTTGTTTATTTTTTGAAAAGTAAATCAAAAGTGTTCAGTCATTTTCAGGAATTTATAAACCTTGTGGAAAATTAGATGGGAAGAAAAATAAAATGTTTAAGGACTGACAATGGCAGTGAGTTCTACTCTGACGAGTTCGAGAGGTATTGTAAAGATCATGGGATTAAAAGACATAAAACTACACCCTACACTCTGCAGCAAAATGGAGTTGTAGAAAGGTTCAATAGGACAGTGATGGAAAGAGCATGAAGTATGCTGAGCAGTGTTGGCTCTGAGGAGAAGTTATGGACTGAGGTAGTTGCAACAACATTTTATTTAATAAACTGTTATCCTAACTCCACTCTTGTTGAGAAAACACATTTGGAAGCATGGTCTAGAAAGAAGCCCTCTCTAAGAAACATTTTGTGTCTTTGGCTATGAGGCATATGCATATGTGTCGAATGAGAAAAGATCTAAATTGGAAAACAAGGCTGTCAAATATATTTTTATTGGTTATAGTGTTGGCATAAAAGGATACAAGCTTTGGAATTCTGATACGGAGAAGTTTCTCTATAGCAGAAGTGTTGTTTTTAATGAGCTGAAGCCTTCTACTTTGGATCTACAGTTAGAGACAAAATCTGAAGATAAAAATGATGTAGTTGAAATTCCTCTGACACCAGATAATGAGGAATTGAAAATTCAAAATGTACCTGAAACTGAGGAGAGCTCAAGTAGCTCTGAGAGTTCTGAAGAAGAAGATCAACCTCAGCCTCAGCCTGTGAGGAGCTCAACACATGAAAGAAAGCAACCTAATAGGTATGGGTCTTCTTTGATAGATTCTACTTGTGCCTATGCTTTAATTTCTAGCACTGATGAGCCTAGGACTGTGAAAGAGGCATTTAGAATGTCTGATTCGGACTCTTGGTTGGAAGCCATGAATGAAGAAATGGCATCATTAGAAAAGAATGATACTTTGAGTTTGGTGCCCTTTCCTGAAGGCAGAAAAGTTGTTGGTTGCAAATGGGTATTTAAAAAGAAAATAGGTCTAGATGGCAGTGTGGAAAAGTATAAGGCAAGGTTGGTTGCGAAGGGATATTCCCAGGTAGAAGGAATTGATTATGGAGAAATTTTTTCTCCTGTAGCTAAGCTGACGTCTATCAAATTTATTTTGTTACTTGCAGCAACGTATGACTTAGAGATTGAACAAATGGATGTGAAGACAACATTTCTTCATGGTGACCTTGAAGAAAAAATCTATATGTCCCAACCTAAGCACTTTGTGGAAAAAGGTAAAGAAAAACTGGTTTGCAAGTTAAAAAAATATCTGTATGGATTAAAACAATCTCCTAGAATGTGGTACCATAAATTTGACCCTTTTTTTTTGTCATTGGGATTTGTAAGATCAAAATCTGATCATTGTGTATATTACAAAGTTGAAAGTGATCATATTCTTATTATTGCTCTATATGTTGATGATATGTTGTTCATAGGCAATAGTAAGTTAATGATTTCTGATCTAAAATCTCAATTGTCTACGAAGTTCAAAATGAAAGATCTTGGTGCAGCCAGGTATATTCTAGGAATGGAAATAACCAAGAACAGAAAGAGTAGAAAACTTTGGCTCAGTTAGAGTAAGTATATTAACACTATTCTGGAGAGATTTTGTATGAATGATTGCAAGCAGCTAATTGTTCCAGTTTTGTAGGGAACAAAGCTATCTATTGAAAACTGTCCAAAATCTCCTACTAAGATAGAGGACATCACCAGAGTGCCTTATGCTAGTATAGTTGGCAGTTTAATGTATGCAATGGTCTGTACAAGGCCAGACATTGCCCAAGCAGTGGGAGTACTTAGTCGTTATATAGAAAATCCTAGGACACATTGGGATGTTGTGAAAAGAGTTTTCAGATATCTGAAGGACACTTCAGAATATGCTTTGTGTTACCATGGTAGTTTGGTTGAATCATAGAGGACTCTCAACATTCGAGACTATGTGGATTCCGATTGGGCAAGGGACATAGACAGCAGAAGATCCACCAATGGATATATTTTCATGATGAATCGTGGTGTAGTTAGTTGGATGAGTAAGCGGCAGGCTGTAGTTGCTTTGTCCACTATAGAGGTAGAATACATGGCAGCAACACATGCCTATAAAGAAGCAATCTGGTTAAAACATTTGTTTTCTAACATTGGGGTTGATGTATGGATAATTACAATATATTGTGACCGTTAGAATGCTATTTGTTTGGTGAGAAATCCTACTTTCCATGCTAGGATGAAACATATCAATGTGCATTATCATTTTTTATATGGTGGAGGATGGAAAGGTCTCTTTAGAAAAAGTGGATACTTTGGAAAATGTTGCAGATGCATTGATGAATCCGGTGAGCACAAACAAGTTCAGGTGGTGTGCTAGTTCGATGGGCCTTAGTGTCCATGAATTTCAATAGTTTTGTTGTTCTCTAGAGGTGTCAGTAATATCTTCATCAAGTGGGAGATTGTTGGAAAACCTACCTCAATCTTACTGGTATGAAAGTCCTAAAAGAGAAAAGTCAGTGAGACCCTCTGGAAGTCTTACCGACTAGTAGCCATGTTCTAATGTTTGAAGTGTTCAAATCATCATGACTTTGGTTTTGTCTTGTCAACGGGAGTCATCAGCAAGACATCTTGATCGCTATGAATTTCCCATCTCTTTCCACCTAGGCAGACCTCTTGCTGATAGTTTGGTTCCTATTGGACTTCGGGGAGACTCTTGGCGATGGGTGGCATTGAGGAGAGATGTGAACATTTAGAATAACTCATCCCGATAGAGTATGTCTCGCCAAGGTTTTACACATTGGCGACTGATGTCATCGGGGAGACAGTATGAACTTTGGAGTGACTCATTTTGATAGCGCTAGTCTCGGCAATAGGTTGGCTCCTGGTGATCGTCGACAAGACTCTTGGCTAGCGGGTTTGCATTCGATAAGAACTCTTGCCGATGGATGTGGTCTCACCGACAGGCTAGTGCATTCGATATGACCTCTTGGTGATAGCGTTCCTCTCGCCGATGGGTATGAACATTGGTATGACCTCTCGCTGATAGCGATGGTCTTGTTGATAAAGCTACATGAGTTGAACATCGGTGTGAAGTCTTAGCGATAGTGATGGTCTGGCCAATGGTTCTGTAGTGAATATTGATATGATGTCTCAGCAATAGAGTGAGTCTGGAGGTTTGAACTCGATAAGACTCTTGGTGGTAGTGGAACTCTTGCCGATAGATCTGCTCAAGATGGGTTTGTGTTCAGTATAATGTCTCACCGATAGCGGTTGTCATGCTGATGGTTCTGTGATCAGGCATTGTGGCATCGAGGAGACACAGCTTAGTGTCTCACCGACATGCGATATTGTTTGAACACCTTGACTGAATATCTATCCTACGTGGTTTTTTTTCAACCAATCAAAGAAGCAGAATGTGAACCAAGTTAGCAGTTGGACTGTTGCGTTCGTTCCTGTGAGGAAGATCAACAGACCATGAATGACATGGATATACTCTATAATCAAAGATGATGATAGGTTGGGTGAATAGTTCGATGTGTGATCAATGTGTGTAAGTGGGATGTTCTGTACAAGGTTGATCAAGGAAATTACGTTGTTGTAAATTGGCATTAGAAAGTTAAGTCGGAACTCTGTATTTAATTTTCTTTACTCTAATACAAAGAGGCTTTTCTTGGTGTGGTGGGTTTTTCTCCCGTAAGGGTTTTCCCACGTAAATCTAGTGTTCAAATTGTGTATGTTCATTTCTCTATTTTGTTAATCCTTTCAAATGTATCTTTATTGAACTGTAATTGCAAAATTTAAAGTCACCTCTGCATTCTTCCCTAAGGTTTTGATGTTAGGAGAGTTTGTTCCACACCTAATATTTCCTTACATTTAATTCAATATTATCCTTTCATGTTGAGCTATTAAGGGAGATTATTTGTTATTGTTAATATTTTTTATGATAATGGTGCAGAGGTTGTAAACACATTAAGGGATCACCCTCCTGGGTCTTGTAGAGCCCAAAGTGTAGGAGGCTTTTTAAATTCCTCATCAGTTGGTCCAGGTCCTTTGAGCTGCCCTTGATTGGAATTGGAAATTCCATAGGTAGATTAGAATAAAAACTTGGTTACATTGTAAAACAGAACCAAAATGGGGTTCTTCATGGTATACCCACTGACTGATATCTTCTTCGAGTGCATCTGTCTTTATACTAGGAGACTGGAAAGTGGTGGTAGGGATTTTTTAACACTAAAGGTGACAGTCTTGTCTTCCTTTGGAGTACCATGTGAAGGTTGACCGTACTCATGTGGTGACAATGGCATGGTTGCTACATTAAGAGCAGTATGCATTTCGTATTCACTACACCCTTTGTCAATGATCTTGAATTTTTTGACTATAGGATTGGTAGCGGAAGATAGATTGGTTGTCATGGTGTAGGGTGGATTAGCAGATGATGACTGAGATACCCCCATTTCAACCTCGGGACAATAACATAAATGGGGAAATGACACTTCTAAAGTGTGGCAGTATTCAAATGGTTGGGGGTTAGCATAAATGGTGATCTCTTGTCCATTAACCGAGAATTTTAGGCATTAATGGTACATGGAGGAGACGGCTTGCATAGCGTGGAGACATGGTTGGCCAAGGAGGAGATTATATGGTAAGTCTAGATCAAGGAAATGATAGGTAGTGTACTGAACTACAAGTCCCATCTAGATAGGAAGACTGATAATTCCTTCACAATTTCTTTCTGCATTATCGTAGGCCTTGATCGTGATGATTTGATTACTTAAATCTGCTTGAGTGTACCCCACCTGTTTTATGAATTTTAGAGTACATAGATTGAGGGTAGAGCCATTATCTACCAAGACCCTATTTATTTTATGATGGGCAACCAATACTTTGATATGCAAGGGGAAGTTGTCATTGGCATCAATATTTGGCATGTCATTCTGACTGAAGTGTAGTTGGTAAGATAATGCCAAATATCCTACCAAAGCTCAGAATCATGTGGGATTGATTTCATTAGGTACATGGGTTTCCTGTAAGGCTCTGTTGATGATTTCTTGATGTACAAGAGAAGACTTAAGTAGATCGAAGATTGAGATCTGAGCAGGGGTCTTCCCTAAGTGATCTAGAATGTTGTACTTAGAGTTTACAGGACTTGGTTGGGCAGGTGCAGAGGCCGTAGGGACAGTGATGCGGGCTTGTCATATAGTAACAACACATTGAGGTTCTTTGGCTTTAACATGTATCATAGATACCCGGGGTTCTACCTGCTCAATGTAATGGAAAATACCATCGTAATTGAGGGGTACATTCTTATATCTTATGTTATTTGTGATGTTGTCTTAGGGATTGTTGTTGGAGATTCTTTCACCTTGATTATGGTTTGGAAATGCATTTTGATATATCTGCAAGCATTGGATGACGAAGCTTGACTCATGTCAACTTTGATATCTCCTCGATCAATAAGAACTTGGACATAGGTTTTGAGACCTTGACACTTATTTAGGGTGTGTCCTTTGATTTTATGGAACTCACAATATTCATTTTCCCTAAACCATGTAGGTTTAGGTTTGGATTCCTCAAGTGGTTTGGTGACAAGGTAGGTGATCGGATAGTTGACCTGTAACAACTTATTCAAGGGTTCTCTTAATTGAGCATACTGGTGTTTAGCATTCCCCTTACTATTCTGGTTTGGTTGTTGAGGAGGGAGAGGTTCCCCTGTGGTACGGATGGTTGTTGTCTGTAGGATGTATTAGCCACTTGAACATGTTTAGTATCAGTGACATCGTCATTCACTATGTTCTTGTTCTTCTTCCAAAAACATGGCTTATCACCAAATGGCCTTTCTTTGTCATGGTTGTATATCTTGATGTGCCCTTTGGCAACAAGGGCACATTCAAGGATGGGTCCCTTTTCCACTATCTCCGTGAAAGTGGTGACATAATGTAACCTAAAATTATGAGCCATGTTAGGATGAGAGTTCTCCAAGAAGGGTGACCATGTCCTTCTCTTTTAGAGGGGTTTTCATTCGGCTTGCTAGTGCATGCCACCTTTGAAGGTAGCTAGCAAAGGTTTCCCACTGACTTTGTTTCTCTTTGAGGAGATCTCACGTGTCAGTGTCCTCCAAATTGAAGGAGAAGTAGGAGACAAATTTTTCTGACAGGTCCGCAAAAGATTTTATGGACCCTCGTTCGAGGCTCATGAACCACTCTAGGGAATTTCCTGTTAGGCTTCATGGGAACAAGCACAAGAGATAGTTGTCGTTGTGCATAACCTCTTGACACTAGGAGTAAAACTCCTACAAGTGGGCCTTAGGATCTTTGTCCCCCCTGTATCTGTCGAATTTTGGTGTTTCAAAATGTTTAGGGCAGGGGATCAATGAGATGGAGGGATCGAATGGATACGGGCATATGTCTTCAAACTTGAATGATTGTTTTCCAGTCTCAGCTTGAAGATCTTTCAAAGTGGCTTTGATTTCTAATAGATCTGAGTTGACTAGTGGCAGGTAGGATGGTAGGACGATAAAGGATCCTGCTAAGAGAGCGTCAGAATGTTGAGGTATGGATTTTGGTAGTGGGATGATGACATCCCTTACTGGTAAGCCGAGGGAATTTTTTGGTACGAGGGTTGTTTTTGTGAGGTATAGTATGGATTTTTTTGATAAAAATGTGAGGTAGGCTGCTGAGGAGCATGGATGTGATGTTGCAGATTGACCTGCTAATACTGGGGGTATTGTTGTGACTGTTGGGAGGCCGCATAAGGTGGTTGTTACTGGGACTACTGTTGGTTATGGTAATAATGATGTTGTGGTGGTTGCTAATGTGATGTGAGATGTTGTGTGGGCCGAGACAGGATGTTGTATTGTGTTTGAGTTCAAGGACGTAGGATGGATGCGAGGAACGGGGATATGGTTTTAATGGGAGGTTGGGACGGATTGCTTTGCAACTAGTATGGTGGTTGTTGTGCAGACATTGGTAGGTTATATAGCGGTTGTTGTTGTTCAGGCGGTTTAGATAACATAGGGGTGTTTTGCAAAGGAGGTTGTTGGGTACCAAAGGGGGCACTTGGTTGGGATGTACCTTGTGGCAATAATGGAGGTGGTAGGTTAGATTTGGGATGTGTGTATGAAATATTGGATTAATTAAATAGAAATCAAACACATGTTAATAAAACATTAAATCAAAAAGCTGAAAAGAAGCAGAATAATGCAAACCATAATCACAGCTTCTCGAAACCGTCTTATCCTCCTCTATCTTCAGTGTTTCGTTGTTTTCCAGGTAGCTCTCAGATCAACAGATCAGGCTCAACAAAATGACAGCTAAAGAACGAGATTCTAAATGCAAAACTAAAGCTGGATGCAAAAGCTATGCTAAAATGAAAGATATTACTATGATATCGAAATTGACATGAATGCAAATGCTGGTTGAGTTTATGCATGCGTAAATGAGTATATGAAGTGTAACCAAAGCTTGGATTTGCATTGGAATTTATAGAGTTTTCGAATAGATATGATTGGCTAAATCGATCGACGGTCTGGATTAAGCTTGTTTCGAACGAACAGCGGGAGATTTTCGAAAGTGGAAGAGAAGGATGGAAGGTTTCCCTTTTCTTTAAATTTTGTCATTAAGTTTCGAAGGGAAACTTCCATCTCGAAGGTTAAGATGCAAATTTGGAAGGGTGAGTTAGCACGAGTTAGAAATTAAATAAAATAAATCTCTATTTTAATTTGTGGAGATGAAAAATGGAAACCCACATAACACAAAAAAATCATATTTAATTATGTATAAAAATGAAATTAGGGTATTTAATATTTAATTCGAATATGGGATGGAGAATATTCCATTATTTGAATAAAAAATATTCAAAGTTTAGAATAAAATGATAATTAAATATAAATAAATTATAAAAATTTATTTAATTTAATTAAGCGGAGGGTAGAAATGTTAGTAATTAAATAAAATTCTTTATTTAATTTAAGGTAGAAGAATTTAGAATATGAACGATATAAATAAATAATTAAATTTATTTATATGTAGATGACATTAAAGGAATTAATTAAATAAATCATATTTAATTAATTAACAAGCTTAATCATGACCATTTTTAGACATATACATTTTGCCCCTCTTTGAAGTGATGTGTAACACACATTGCTTCAAAGAAAATAAGATTTTTCCCCTGATGTGCTTTCGATATTTTTGCTGATGATGCCCCCTCGGGAAGTAAATTACGAATGAGAGAGTGATTTAACTCGCGATAAATGATGAAAAAGAAGGTCCATTTTAAAAATAAAGTCAAATTTTACCCATGTTTGACCTTTAAAAGGTAAAAAGATTGAAAAAGACAGGTCATTTGCACTTTTGACTGTGGTAAAAACTGTAGCTGTGAGAGTGACATTGCGACATGGAGATTCCGTATCATCGCCACCGATTCGAGAGATCACGTAGATATCAGAGGCCAGCTATTTATGGACCACCAGTGAGTCAATCGATCCTCTTATGCTTTCAAATATTTCTGTTTGGATCAAAAAATTTCATGTTTTCTGTGGTTTTCGTTTTGTGAAATTACGTTTGCGCGCATCTAGAAAAGTTTAGGCGCTTTCGAAAAAAATAGGCGCGCATATGGTAGAAACAAACGCACATAGGGCATAGATTTTTTAATTTCGTAGGAAAACCAGTGTAGCGCATCTTGTAAAAACTAACGCGCATATAGGGCAGGTTGGAAAATTTTAGGGAGAGAGTGCATATAGGGAAAACAGGCATGCATATAGGAAAGCGTGCATCCAGCGAAAATAGTGGCGCATATGGGAAAACACACATAGGGAGTCTGTTTAAGCGCATCCCATGAAAAGAACGGTGCATATGGGATTTAGCGCATCCCATAAAAAGAATGGCGCATATGGTAAAATAGGCCGAATGAATGATGTGATGATTTGTATTGCTTCCTTAGTCAATAGATAGGTAAAATGTCGTGTCATCATGTTGATATGGATAGAGATGATAGAAAAATTGAAAGATTGATTGATAACTTTGCTTCCTAGGGTAGAAAATAAAAAGTAGATTAAACTGATATGACTTCTGATAAATTTGCTTCCTGTGATAGAAAACAAATAGTAATTGATGATAGGATAGATGTGATATGATATGCTGATAGCTAGATTTGAGTTGATTGATAGGACTGATTGTGTGATATGGGTCATTGATTTGCTGCATTGATATGAGTCATTGATATGGGTCTGATATAGTTCACTGATAGATATGAGTCTGATTTGATATTGTGTAAATATTTGATGTGAGTCTAATGGATGATCTTTGTAATGAAAAATAGGAGGTCTTCAAAAACCTCCAAATTAGAGAGCGACATTCAGCAGGATGAGATAGGATCCTTGAGTTGACCCCTGTTGACAGAGCATTGATTGATGCGTGTGGTTTGAGACCCTTGTTGGCGATGCCACCGATTAGGGTCAACAGAGGATTGTTGACAGCACTTGCAGAGCGATGGCATTCAGAGCACAACACCTTTCACATGTCGACCGGTCAGGTGACAGTGACTCCTGAGGATGTGTACAGGATCCTAGGTATTCCAGTTGTTGGAGCCCTTGTGTTTTATGATCACAAGGAGCTTGGAGGTATGGATGCTTTGAGGAGAGTGTACGGAGATGCGCAGATAGCCGGGTACTAGGTACCATGGGCAGACTTTCACGGATATCCAGCCTTGCTAGCAGTTTTGGGTGCTTTCATCGGAGGTCTCCTTTGTCCGGATCACCAGGCAAAGGGATTGTTAGTGGGTTGGGGTAGGATTCTAGAGCAAATGATGCTACAGCCAAGGAGATATGCATGGGGGAGCTGCATGTTAGCTCATCTCTATCACGATTTGCACTAGGTGGTCTTTAGAGGATCGTCCAGTTTATCTTGTGGGGTTACGCTACTACAGATCTGGGCATAGGAGCATTTCGCTGTGACGAGGCCAGCATGCCACAGAGTGAGGCCACCAGGCAGGCCATATATCTATATGTATGTCGTGTTCCTTACCCAACCCAAGCTGGGGAAGGTAGATTATTGGAGACGACTACTAGATGACATAGATACAGTCATATGGTGACCATATTTTGATTGTGAGCCATGGGCGACTGATGATATAGAGATGCCCTATGTATGTATTCCGCAATTCCTGATAGGGAGGACTCCCTTCATTTTGGAGATATTTTTGGCATTGCGGGTGCAGAGGCAGTTCAGATTTACGCAGGGGGTTGCACACTACGCCCAGAGTAGAGATGAGGCCAAATGGGGGCCATGTATTTCGTATCAGGCTGCCTACACAGAGTTCATGGCATTGGCACCTGAGGCATGGGTTGACAGACGAGATATTGTGGATGCTGGGATGTCTGATGATTATGCTGCCTATTTCCATACGCATCCATTTCCATGATTTACTAGCCCAGATGAGCCAGCACCTATTTTGATATGGACTACAGCCCCGGTAGATGTAGCTGGATGAGCAGTGGAACCGAGGAAGAGGAGTGGAGAGCGATTATATGGAGGCCCGATGATGATGATGATGCGGTACCATGGTGATGCATTACAAAATGAGGTCGGACCGATATCTTGAGGTGACGGCGTGACAACGGCATAGGGATAGGGAGGCTGACAGCGATCCGTATACCCTTGCAGCGCGGGATGTATAGCCACTCTTTAGGCTCAGTGCATATTGTAGGGGCGCAAAGCAGGGTCACTTACAGCGATTAGTTGTTGCAAGCATTGCACAGCCGTACAGTACGTACGGTGCACAGCATCACCCTGCACCCAGCACGGCCATTGCAGCATCAAAGAGTGGGCTTTCGTGCGACGTAGTAGAGTCGAGGGCTGGGCTCGTGAGGATCGACAGCGGGCAATCAGAGAGATGCGCCACTTCTACGCAGGATGCTGGCAAGAGGGTATGGAGATGGCTAGGGAGGCTGAGTACTACAGGGTGAGATATGAGGATTTATGTCCTCCAGAGCGCAGAGAGCCATACCTGCGATCCCACAGCAGGACCTGGAGTAGATCACGGACACATACCCAGAGTAGGGGAGTGACAGGGCCACGGCAGGACCCCGATGTAGGCACTAGTGGCAGACCACCTCCCTCCGGACCAGCACCATCAGGAGCATCGACCAGTTAGAATTTATGATGTATAGGATTTTTGGAGCATGTATATGCCATTTCTGATCATATTTGATGTATTGGACATTGTAGTTTCATTAACATTTGGACATTTGTATCATTTTTGGTGAGTGATGATATGCAGCAGCGATGATTATTTTGATGATGATGTGATGTGCATTTATGATGTGATGATATGATATGCATTTATGTTTATGTGTTTATGGAGATTTGTTGATATGTAGGATGATTTGATTATGATATTTTATTATGATTACGATTTGATGATGTGTAATAATGATGTCATGCAGATGGATTACCTATGATGTGTATTTTTGGATTTTGTAATGCAGATAAAAGATGAAAAATGAATGTTGTGTTCATGATATGCATTATGATATGATGTGATGTGAAATGTCATGAGTGGATAAAATGTTATGACATGGGATGATAGGAATACTGCTATGAAATAGTGATGTATAAATAGTGATGTATGAAAAAAATGATATGTGATGAAATGTAAAAAGAGAATGATATTGATAATGGTAAAGAAAATGATGAAATGATAATGTTAGATGATAATGCAATATTAAATGATGATGAAAATGAAATGTAAAATGATAATGAAATACTAAATGATAATGATAATGCAATATTAAATGATGATGAAAATGAAATGATAAATGAATTAAACGAAACGCCAAGTAATATAATGAAATGATAAATGAAACCTAAAATGATAAATGATAATGGATATGGAAATGATGATAAATGAATGAATGATAAATGAATGAAATGAAATGAATATAATATAATGAAATGATAATGAACTAAAATGATAATAATGATAATGAATATTAAATGAAAATGGATAAATGAATGATAAATGAATGAAATGGAATGGACTATATTATAATGGAAATGGATAAATGGAATGGAAATATAATGGAAATATAAATGGAATGGAATGGATAAATGAATGGAATGAAATGAATAATAATGAAGGATAATGATAATGGAAGGATAAATGAAATGGATAAATGGAATGGAATGGAAATGGACGAAGGAGGGAATGGAAATGGATAAATGAATGAATGAAATGAAATGAAATGGACTATGGCAATGAAACATGTACCTGGAAATGAGACAAAATAAATGGACAAAGTACCAAAAATTATAAAATGAATGGAAAGATGAGAATATTAATAGAATTGTATATGAAACCACATGGAAGATGGAATAATAAAGTGGGTGATTTTGAACATAATGGATGAATGGAAACAAACCAAATGGAAAATGGAATAATGGATGGATGATACTCTAATGAAATGGAAATGATAATAAAAGTAATGAAAATGCAATGATAAGATGATAATGAAAAATGCAATGATGAGATGATAATGAAAATGCAATGATGAGATGATAATGCTAATGAAAATGCAATGATAAGATGATAATGAAAATGCAATGATGAGATGATAATGCTAATGAAAATGCAATGATAAGATGATAATGAAAATGCAATGATGAGATGATAATGCTACAAATGTTTGCATTGGCCTCCCCAAATAGTCCAAAGAAATATGATAGCGGTTGACCGTTCGAAAACTCTCGACACAAATCCAATATGCAGTTATGACCTAAAATGAAAATGCCACTAAATGAAACCGACCATTTTGTTGAGCCTTTTAGTGAACCTGCTTAAATCATCATAGAGTGTTTAAAAATGTTGAAAGTGTGTACAAGCATCAGAGGGGGAATGAGCACCAATGATGACCTGAGTACAACTTTCATGAATTTTGATATAGCAAGTGAATACAAGCATCTAGGTATAATTGAACCAAGATTACCTAAGTATTTCTTGCATAAACAGACAAAGACTAACCATTATCTGATGCAAATTTGGAACTGTCATCAATGATAAACTTTGGAAATCATGTCTCGCGACATACTTGCAACAGATAAATGATTAACCTCAAGACAGCAGACAAAGAAAAAATTATCCTCTTTCCTTGCCACTCTAGTTCAGTACATCATCGAGTGTGCCCCAGAGAAATGATGTTGAAAAATAAACAACCATTGTTCAACAAATGAAATATTGTGATTCCAAACATTATTTCAAATTAAAGATCATCCAGATATGAGTGTATGAAAGCCACTATGATATGGATCAATGGTTGATTGTTTTGTTTTGCGTGATTGGTTTCGATGTCATTGTCTTATTGTTTTGGGAAGATCTGAAAGTTGATTGCCCCTAGTATGTCCATATTTGCCCTTGGTATCAATACAACTTGCTGAAATGAATATGTTCAATAATCAAACCATGGTAAGACGTTATCGCTTAAGGAAAATGATGGCATGGTGCTAGCGTGACCTGAAGATGATGGAAAAAAAGATGCATGAAAAATGAAGACTAAGTAGTCAAGTGCAGAACATGAACTAATAGATGGAGAGCTACAAATAGCGTCTGTTTGCCAGATTTTCACTATTTGTTTTTATTGCATTTTTCTTGTCAATAGACTGCCTGTTTGCCAGGTTTTCACCCTATGACGGTTTTTTTTTAGGACTTTTTTCTGATTTTGACTTTTTCAAGACTTTTTCTGATTTGTTTGGATTTTTTCGTGACTTTTTCTCGATTTTTTTGATTTTTAGGACTTTTTTCGATTTGTTGATAACCGCATTTTAGACATAATACTTTTTCTTGTGATGCATAAGCGAGCATAGGTTCACAACAAACCTCTTCTGCGCTGATAGCCGTAGGCCTTAACCCAAGGAGCGCATGAACCACATAAGGATCTGCCACCTTTTGGTCTAACTTTCTTCTCTCTCTCCGCCTTGTTACTGCGATCTTCTTTCGGAATGCATCACCCACTTGAAAGGTAATGCGGCTTTTATTTCTTTGTGGTCAGAGGCCGTGGCGACAATCATTTGTTGATGCCATGCTTTTAGATGATCGTCTCTTCCTTGGCCCAGAGTCTGCATTTGGAGCTCTGAACCTGCATTCATCATCCTGCTGTAAGGCCTTTCAATGATACTCTAAGTGAGGGAATCTCCACTTCTAAGAGCAATATGGCCTCTGCTCCATAGACAAGAGTGAATGGTGTTGCTCCTGTTGGTGTGTGGACACTGGTTCGGTAGGCCCATAGAGCAGGATTGAGTTGAACGTGCCAATCCTTCCTTGAAGTATTTACAGTCTTCTTCAAGATTTTCAATATTGTTTTATTTGAGGCCTCTGCTTGTCCATTCCCTTGTGTATAGTAAGGTGTTGAGTATCTATGCTGTATGTGAAATCTCTCACAAAGTTCATCAACATCCTAATTTTTGAATGGACGTCCATTATCTGTAATAATGGAGTTGGGAATGCCATACCGACAAATGATATAGTTGAGTATGAATGATGATATTTGTTTGCCGGTGACTTTAGTAAGAGGGACTGCCTCAATCCACTTAGGAAAATATTTTGTTGATGTGATGATGAATTTATGTCCATTTGATGAAGAAGGATGAATCTTGCCCACTAGATCTAAACCCCATTGAGAAAATGGCCAGGTTGGTGTGAGCGGTTGAAGTTCTTGTGCGGGGGCATGAATGAGATTCCCATGAATCTAAAATTTTGAACATGTTTTCACAAAAGTGAACGATTCCTTCTCCATTGTAGGCCAGTAGTAACCCATTCTAATTAATTTCTTAGATAAGGTCAGTCCACTCGAATGAGTACCACAGATACCACCATGAACTTCTTGTAAAGCTTTGTCAGATTCCTCACATTCAAGACATCAGATTAAAGTACCATCAAGACCACGGTGATAAAGGGTGTCAGCAATGAGGGTATAGTGAGCGGATTGGCGGATAAAGTTGCGTTTTTGGTTACGGGATAAATCGGGTGGTAAGATGTCATCTTCGAGGTAAGCATAAATTTTTCCGTACCAAGGTGAGTTGGATCCTACTAAATGACAAATGATTTGGCTTTCAAGTGTATCATAGGCAAGCGTAAATGATTGTTCCACCAGAAATTCATAACGAATTTGAGTTTCTGGGAGTTGTAACAATGATGTGATCGTAGCCATGGCGTCAACTACTTTATTATCAACCCTTGGAATTTGTGTAAATTTAATGTCCACAAAGTATTTCTTAAAATCATAAACCATCTTTTTATATGGTAGTAGTTTTTCATCTTTGGTTTGATAGTCATCATTGATTTGATAGATGACTAGTTGTGAGTCACCATAAACCTGTAATTCTATTATTCTCCATTCCAATGCTATTTTGAGTCTAGTAATCAATGCTTCATATTCAGCTATATTGTTAGTACATGGAAACATTAGCCTATATGATTGAGGAATGATATGTCCTTGAGGGGTGACAAAGAGTATGCCTGCCCCTTATCCATGTTCAGTGAAATAAGCATCAAAATATAATGCCCATGTTTGCTTAGATTCTGCGGTGAAGACATCAGCATCTAGAAATTCAATGTGCAAGGGATGATCTGCTTGTAGTGGTGCTTCAGCTAATTGATCATCTATAACTTGTCCTTTGATGGCCTTGCGACATAATGTATGTCAAACTCACTTAGAATAATTACCCACTTTGCTAACCTTCCTGTCAATGATGCTTTGCTTAACAAATACTTGAGTGGATCAATCTTTGAAACTAGGTTTATTGTATGGGTTAGCATGTAATGCCAAAACTTT
>VDFB02180937.1:0-26640 GCA_007258455.2 Sequoia sempervirens | reverse complement strand
AAACATCCATTTAATGCATCACAATAAAATTGCAATAATAGAAAGGAACATAAAAAGAGTATCACATCAAAAATCACAAGAACACTAGATTTACATGGAAAACCAAAAAGGGGAAAAACCATAGTGGGTATTATCTCATAATATATTATAACCGATTATAAGATATTACAAAATGGATCACTGTCAAGTGGACTCATTGTTTGAAGGACTTGTTGTCTAGAGAAATACAAGAAATGACTCACTTCCAGAATAGAAAGTAAGGTGGCTCACTGCCAAAGATTTGAACTAATACAATGCATCTACAATATACTAAAGACAATTCCAATTAGGATGTGTAAATTGACTTAACACACTTCATGCTTCACAACTATCATAATCTACTCTATCACATTATAGTTGTATCACACTCTATCACTTTCACATCATATTCACACTCTTATCACGCACTCACTACCTTCAACACTAAAATTAATTTATATCTATATGTATTACATTTGAAAACACCTACAACATCAATTAGGTCGACCTAATTAGATGTGTTATACAATCCAATAACCTATCAACTCAAAACTCAACCATACACATGCTTTGTAAAATATACCAAAATGTATAACACATTAAAATAGGTCAAAAGGGACCTATAATTACTCCCATAAATCTAATCCAAACTTACTTTAACTTTGCACGACCTCAAAACTTTTAGGTTTGCACCACTAGTGAATCAACAAAGAGATGAGCCAACTGTTCATTCATATTTCAACATGTGAACCTCCAAAGCACTTGCCACTTGGAACAAAGACACTTTATACACCTGTAAACACTCCCTCAAAACTGCATAGCAAAAAAATCATTTGTGGTGGAATGTGGAGCATTCCAATCAAGTAGCTTGTCACTATAACTTTTCCATATCCAGAACGATACTCCATCAAATCCAACTTCAACTATAGAGAGCTTCAAGATGTGAAACCTTGGATTTAGATTCATCCAAAATTCAACAAAATTACCTCAAAACTGTATAACTAGATTCTTCATATCAGAGCAATGTGGATCTCAAAGCTAGTTCACTATAGATTGAAAAAATTTCTCTGGGACTTAGGCAATTCTATAAGACATTTGGTATGCACCAAACCAACAAACTAAAAATATTCAATGGGTTTCCATCACTACATTTAATCGTGCTCATCAAACACTAACAATACATCAATTTTGATACTATGACAATGTCAACATCAATGGCAACACCATACTAGCATCATTTTCCATACATCCGCCAATCTTCTTAATGAAAAACTTCCAGCAATCTCCCCCTTTTTCATTGATGGCAACATGCCCAAAATATTCTCTCAAGTATTCCCCCCTTTGAAATCAAGGGAAAATTTATATCAATGTCAAACTTAGAAAACTATTCCCCCCCTTTATATGTGTATACACATGTGCATGAGAATAGCCCCCCCTTACAAAGTTATCCATCAAAAAGATAAAAAAATGTATTGCAACATTGTCTACTACTTCCACATATATAGAGAGAAATCTGGAATTGCATAAATAAAAATGAAATATACATAATAAAATAGAGGGAAAAGTACTCTTGGAAGAAGCCCTTGTAGGTATATACATATGTGCATGATAAAATCTCCCCCTTACAAAGTTATCCATCAAAATGATAAAAGAAGTATTGGAACATTGTCTACTACTTTTGCATATGTACAAAGAAATCTAGAATTGCATAAATAAAACTGAAATGTACATAATAAAATAGAGGAGGGCAGAATACTCTTGTAAGACACCTTCATCTTTGCAAGGTGTGCCTCCAAATCCTTCTTTCCAACATCCTAATCCTTCTAGGTAAAGATAAGTGTGTTGCTCTGACTTTCAAATTGCATGATGAGGTCTTCTCCTTCATCTAGTGAACTGGGTACTGGGTTCTTCTATGCTAACTTCTTCGCATGTGCTACAAAATTGGATAAGGAGGTAGTCCTTTCACTTACCAAATCATACAATTGACAATATTGTATGATTATATTTTCTTTCTATTCCTACAACTAGAAACATTGTCCATGCAAATTTTCTATTGTAGTCCATGTATCACAATCTGTCATTAATTAGATCATAGACTCTAGAGGCCTTTGCAATTTGTGACTCAATTTATTCCATCTGATCCTTGACACTCTTTGTTGAATTAGGCCATTTTAGAAAAAAATGAAACAAAACTTGTGCTTCATCCAAACACTTCTACACATCTTTTAGATTTTCTTGCAATTTTCTATGTGCAACACTACACTTGTCATATATTTCAATTAGTCTTCTTTCAGTGACCTTCTTTGTCAATTCTTTTCCCAATCTTTCTTCAAAACCTAAGGAATACTCTTTAAAATAATCTACTAGTAGCTTCATTTTTTCCATACCAAACAAAGACTAATCAACAATAGCTCTGGGAATCACTTCTTGCAACACTTTGATTGCTTCTTCAATCAATTATGTGCTCTTTTGGTGGGTTTGTAATATTTCCTTCCTTACAGAAGCATGAAACATATCACCAATTTGAAGCTCATGTAGGGGAGATATTTTTACCATGTCCACTTGACCCTTTTGCATATTAAGAAGTTGTAGTAGTTGTGTAGATACAACAGGTTCAAATTGCAATTGCATGTCCAATAGACCCTTGAGTGAATTACTGAAGGATTCCCCAACAACCTTTGTGCTTTCCTCTTCTTTCTCCTTTTTTGCACTTTTGGACTCTTCCTCAATCTTCTTTTATTTAATATATTTATCATTCTCTTTCGAAGGAGGTTGGTCTCCATTGTTTTGTGCCTCTGAATTGTCTAGGTTGTCTTGTGTAACCTCTTCTTCTTGCTCTACATTTTTCTCTATGTTTAGAGGAAGTGAGTTTTTCTTAGTTTTCACTTCCTCCTTTTGCATTTCATCATTCATTTCTTCTCCAACATTCTCCACTATCATAGAGGCATTACCTATAGACACATTTTTTCATACCCTCTTGATTGGTGGAAAATTTTATCTACACAATGTCACCATTTTTCCAACTAATCACTCAAAATGTCCTAAGAATCAGAGACACAAAACTGTCCTAGGCTTGGCAACCTTAGATTATCCAACATCGTCTCTTTCATTCTCCACAATTAAATAACTTTTACCATTTTAATTCATTCTTCAAAGTCATAATTTTCCACAATTAAACACCTTAATTCATTTAATTAATCCATTTTATCTCTTATTCCTCCTTGATCAATTAAATAAATTTTATTTATTTTAATCATTTCCACCAATTAGGTCCCTTTCTTTCTAAAATTAAATAAATTCCATTTATTTAATTTTAGTCCACTATCCAATTAAGTAATTAAATAATTATTTTAACCATTTAATTCATTCATTAGCCTCTTTCTCTCATAAATTAAAATAAATCTATTTATTTAATTTGGTCCACTCTCTCTTGAATTTTGAACTAAATCATTATTTAAATTAAAATGATTCTTTTGTCACATTCCTCTATAATTAAATAATATCTTTATTATTTAATTATTCATTATCACCTAAATTAAATAATTTTATTATTTAATTCTCCAACAACCTCTCTGTCCATGCCAATCTTATCTCTCTCCACATCAAATCTTATCTCTAATATCCATTTAATTTCGGCCCTTGATTGAATTATCTCATAATTCAATCTTGGCCATTCATTTCTTGGCATTGCCCTAATTTTGACCTAACCCTAATTCGTACTACCTCATTCAATCTTGATCATTGATCCTAGGGTTTTTGTCATCTTCTCATCCTAGCCACACATTCAAAATTGCAACTCTATAAAATGGCACTTTGTTCCTAGCCTCTATATCTCTATGCCTATTCCCACAACTTAGGGCCATTATTATTGTCATTTGCGCTCATTGTCATTTTAGTCTATTGTGAGGCTTACTTTTATAAACTTCAACCCTTGCATAGGGTTTCTGACATTAGTCTAGGTGTGCTCATTGGAAACTGAGGCCTCATTCGACGGCTGCAAACTAGAAGGTGTAACAGCAGAAGCATAAGATGAAGACGGCGGTATTATTCCTTTCTTTATTCTCATGTTGATTTCTAGGCCTCTCTGTTACTTCAAATGGATTTTAATAGCCATTGTGCTAACCCCTTTAAATAAATCTAATTCTTTCCTTGATTACTATGAACCCCGACTTATTTGCACACATTTTAAGAAATCTTGGAGTTGGATTCTTTGTTGCAGGTTTGGCATCATTGTGGACAAAGCCGAAGATTTGACCATAACTTTCAAACGGCTATGTATTTGCTCACGAAATGTTTTTTGTAGCTTGGGGACAACATCATGCACTCTCATTCCAAAATTCAGATTTTTTGGATCTGTTTTTCATTTTTTATAATTATTTTTATTTTAATAAAAATTAATTTCAGAGCAAAATAATTGAATTTTCAGATACGTTTTACATTTCCTGAAAGCCCTTTGGAACTTTTAATAGGGTCTACTTTGACCCTTTAAATTTGATGTGCACTCATTAGTCAAAATGATTTTGAAATTAGGGTTTAAAATAGATTTGCTTAGATCTCACTCACGGTTGTAGATATACTCACAAAATTTGTTTTTCAGATTTGGGATGACATCAGACGACTCCAGTAAAAAAATCAGAATTTTTAGAGCTGTTTTGTATTTTTTATAATTTTTTTATGTTTTTTCATAAAAAATTAATTTCTGGTGCAAAACAACAAATATTTCTGATTTATTTATATTTTTGGAAACCTCTTGAGATTTTAGATAGGCTTTATTCTCTGTATTTTTTATTTTAATATCAATTTTTTTTCTAAAAATCAGATTTGTTGTGACTAGCTAACTCTCTAATAGTTGTGACTAATCTTTTCTTGTAGCGTGTGGCGATTCTCATTCGTGTGTCCAAGACCATTGCATATGAGACTACTAATATTCATTGTTTGCAGATTCGCATGTCAAAGAAGGAATAAACAAACTTTGTGCTTATTTTTTTTCTTAGATTAGCAAACATTTGAATTTGGTGCATATAAAAAGAACACATGTCTTCTTTGCTTGATTGTGGTTGTGGAATGGTAGGTGAGTATGCTCTCACTTGGTGAAAACCTTGTGATCAGAAAACTAGACCCATTCTAATATGTTATTTACCCTGACTTGGTATATCGGAGTATCCTCTCCCCTCGCGCTTTTGAGCGATCTTGGGTGTAAGAGAAACGGTTATCAACTCTAGAAATTGGGCCTGCCTGGGGATTTCATCACCCCAACGCGACTCAAACCAGAAACAGAGCTAAAGCCAAGCTACCCCCAACCGGTATATAAATGTAAACCTTAAGGGAAAACCTAAGGTTGCGAGTGCGGATATGTCATACAGACGGAGTTGTACTCCCTTAAACCCTGTTGAGCTTAACCTCTTCAGGATGGAGTGCCACCTTAATGGTGATTAATCTCTTGCCCCATGTATGGCCACTCGAACGGGGGTCCCGAACTAAAAACTCTTGTGTAGTAAGCCAAAATCCTTCTATTTGCTAGCGCAGCACCGGTCGGTGTGAAGGCATCCACACCTTCGCAGTTTGTAGTAGAGGTGATCAGCTCGCCATGGGAGTTTCATGGGGGTTGGAAGCTTGGTTGGCCTGAGAAGAGAGTGCACTGTAAGGGGGAGCCCGTGCAGCCAAGCTTTTGAATTCACATGCTACAGATATGCGGTTACGTGGAATCTAGTGAATATTGTCATGGCCTAACCTAGGATCCTGCTTGTCTTATGTGTGTTTGTTTACACCCAAAACATTGTGCTTGTCAAGTGCTTGTTGGATTTTTTCAAAACATTATACACAATATTCACAAATCTGGACACAAACAATCGACCTTGGACAACTCAGACTTTTCAACAAGACATCAAAACACAATCTCAGTCCTCATTTTGAACTTAGACTTGGTATTGTCCATCATAGTCCTCATTTGGTATCTAGACTTGGCATTGGTCATTTTCCTTAGTCAACATCTTCATTGTCACCTTAGCATTTGGCATCCTTTCTTGACCAATTTTATCACCTTGCATTAGTCATTTCCCTTAGAAAAACATCATTATCACTCTGCATTTAACATCATGACATCCACCACCTTGTCTTCCCTTCACCAAGATATGGATAGGCTTGCTAGTAAAATTGAATACGAATTACTCTGTAGAGGTCAATACCAAGAAGCCTCAGACTTTAGGAGACAATTTATCCAAGCCAAAAATCAAGGTCCTTCATACCAACAACCCATCAGTCCTAGTCCTCCGTCCATCTACCCTCACTACCAAAATTCACTCGACATAAATCCTACCATTAATTCACAACAAACGTCCACTTATCACCCTTATCCTAACCTTGACAAGGGAAGCCAACTGTCCAATAGTCCATTCCAAACCTCCATGTCATATTCTGACTCTTCACCTATTAATCCCATCCAAGTCTACATCCCTTATCAACCATCTACCAACTCATGTCAAGTCCCCACATCATACCATACCGATCCGGTCCAAGTCTCCATGTCCTATTTCAATCAACCTTACACCAATCCAGTCGAAGTCTCCATGTCATATCCTTGTCCTTCAATAGTTAATCCAGTCCAAGACTCCATGACATATCCAGTCCAAGTCCCCATGTCATACCCTTATCCTTCACATACTAGTCCAATGCAAGTACCCATGTCATATACTAGTCCTTCACATACTAGTCCAGTCCAAGTCCCCACATCCTATCCTAGTCCATCATTCATTAATCCTTTTCAAGTCATCCCCTCACAAGCCACATCTAGTCATGAAAATTTTTCATTGCTCAAAGTCAAATCCCATTGTCTAAACTTGAGGATACATTTCAAAATGAAAGCCCAAAGCATAACCTTATAATGTCACCTTCATGTCAAGAACAAGGTAGTCCATCCCATGACCCTATCTCAAACTCCATTCAGGGAGTCCTTCAAGACAATCATGACATCCAAAACATACCTATCCATGACAACCCCATCTTGGAACAAGACCCTACCATTGACCAAGAAGTCCAAATCCATGACAAACCCATCTTGGAACAAGACCCTACCATTGACCAAGAAGTCCAAATCCATGACAACCCCATCTTGGAACAAGATCCTACCATTGACCAAGAAGTCCAAATCCATGACAACCCCATCCTAGACCAAGACCCTACCATTGACCAAGAAATCCAAAACGATCTACTCCTTGACCTTTACGCCATTCATGATCAAACACTTTCCAATCCTATACAGGCCTCGACTATTGACAGTTTCCAAAATGAGACACTTGCCTCCATTACACACATAGACGATACTCCTCAAGCACAAGAGTATTCCAATATAGACATATTTGAAAATGATCAAGCTATAGCTGAATTTACTGGACTCTATGACACTGACTATAATGATGGCTTCGACATTTCTTTGGAAGCACCAAGAGAATTATTTGAACCTGACATGTCGCATGATCAGACCAAAGATATCAGTCAGGAATATGTCCAACAAGACAATGAAGCTAAGACACTTTATCACTTAGGGTCATCTATCTTTGTCAGAGCAGGCTTTCTCGCAGATGAAAATATTACAAGTGACAGTATCCACATACCTAATGATGGGTTAGCATCTTGCTTTCAAAACAACAAATACCCCATCACAAATAGAATTGTCAAAGCATGCAATATCAAGGCAAAGGACTAGGCATACATGAGCAAGGCATTCTTGAACCAGTACAACTTCAGGCAAATTACAGACATCAAGGTCTTGGGTATTCTTCAGTCAGCAAATCAAACGATGTCAGTGGTACCTCCTCAATATTGGGGGCAACTTTGTCAAATACAAACATCAAAATGGAGTCCATGAGAAACCCTTGTCATAAGATTGTTGCCAGCACCCCCTCCACCCACACCAAATAAACCTTCCCTTTGGAACCAACAAAAACAAAAGTCTTACAAGTCAAAATATCAAAATCAAATGTCAAAGGCCATTGAATCAAACAAAAGGACAAGTGGACAAATAAAATTAAAATGGATCAAACAAAGACACCAAGTCAAATACAAAAGTCAATCACAATGTGGAGCCACAACACAAGAGGACTCCCACATATAACATATGTCCACCTCCTTCAAAATGGTCATCAAATAAGGCATATAAAACTGTTGGTTCCGAACACCATCCCTCCAAAATCCGTCATCCACCATCCCAAGTTTGGAAAATAAAAAGTGATTCGTCCAAATGTCCAAACAAATTTTCCACATCTACCATCATTCGTCATAACCCTACATCTCGTTTAAAGTCCAAAAATATCATGTCACAAATCCGTCACATCATGGCAGCAACTCTTTACCACAAGGACTCTCATGGCACTCTATTGCGATGTGTGTATTTTGATAAGGCCAACTCTAGTATCAGAAAGGATCACAATGACATCGATCGCTTGTATACAAGTGCTACGACTCCGACAAGACAACTCCTTCAAGAAGGTCATTTGCATATCATGGCACCAGTCTCTACATCGGCACCGTTAGTGGATTCAAAACAGTCAGTGGTTATCTAAAGCATCCAGGCTATCCACAAAATTAGAAATACAAAAAAAATCAAAAATTCAAAAAAATAGTAAAGAGAAAAATTTCATCCAATGGTGAAAACCTGGAAAACAGGCGCCCTGGATAAGTCCCATGATGAAAACCTAGCAAACAGGCATCATGTGTAAATAAATCGTCTATGTGGACTCTTACACTTGGGGGCAAGTCGTCTCATTTCCCATGCCTTCCTCATGACATTGACATCCATCTAAGCCCTATCATTTCTGTCCATTTTCCCACCTACCTTGGTCTTGACATAAAACTGGCACACATAAATCATGCTTTGGGAAAACTCTTGACATGTCTATCCTTCGGTCATACACGATTCATGAAATATCATGGCATTGACTGTCATAGTCTTATTGTCCTTATATGACATAGTCCTTGAAAACCATATGACATTCCCTTAGTCTCA
Organism: Sequoia sempervirens; assembly: GCA_007258455.2. Taxonomy (NCBI): domain Eukaryota; kingdom Viridiplantae; phylum Streptophyta; class Pinopsida; order Cupressales; family Cupressaceae; genus Sequoia; species Sequoia sempervirens. The sequence goes on along the minus strand of VDFB02180937.1, from coordinate 17,621 downwards.
TGTCTCACGTCCTTTACCAAGGCCACCTTTTGTCTTTTTATGCTTGTCACCTATCTTGGCTTTCCCTTGTCAAACGGTCTAAGGAAACTCCATCATCCCATCTAGCCCTAACCAAGTCATTCCAAATGCAATGAGTCTAAGCCATACAAGCACATTATCCAAAATTTTACTTGACTACGTTCCTGGCCTGGCTGCAGACCTCCATACTTTCATCACATTATCGTCATCGTCCTCACGTTGTTTCGGGATGCGTCCTTCCCACATCAAACAACATTGTCATCACCTGTCAATTGGTATTCAGCTTGACTAGGGGTATAATCATGTTTGTCCTTGGATTCTCATGGGTAGGAATCAGTCATATGCATTTGTCACGATCCTCTTAAATGTCAAAATCCAAAAAAAAAATCATAAAATGACAAAAAGACAAAAACATCACAAAAATTCCTGAAAAAAGACCAAAAACATCATAAAATGTCTGAAGAAAGACCAAAACATCATAAATGTCCTGAAGAAAGACCTAAAAATAATTAAACGTACTCAAGAAAAACACAAAAACATTCAAATCAATGTCAAAATCCTTAAAATGGAGTCAAAGTTAGTCATGCCAGTCAGTCCATGTCATTGTCGAACTACGTTGTCTCTACACATTTGCTACATAGGCAAGGCCATCAGTCGATGAGTCCCCTAGACATTAGGTCACCTTTTTAGGTTGGTCTAACAAAATCATGGCATTTGTCACAATCACAGATCAGTCAAATAATTTATAGTCAAACTAATACAAGATAAATATTGAAACGCTAATGTCAAAATTATTGCATTAGACAATATAAGCCAACTAATCACACTCAACATCACTAACTTACAAACATATTACTTGAAACAATGTCAATCTCACAATTTTTGGTCCTCTTCAAGATGTGTCCTTTCTCGGAGTTAGACCTGTAATGTTCTTTGCTCTTTTCAGATGTGTCTTCCCGATAATAGGTCCCGCCAATCATTAACACCAATAATTAAAACTCTTAAAATCACAAATTGGCTAAATCAAATAAGAATTCAATCTGGCAAACAAACATTGGAAAACAAACATGGTCGTTAATCTTCTCGTCTTTCTTATCTTATCTTTGGCTATCTTGGCTATTTTGTCTTATATTTTTTACCATTCTGTCTTTTGGTCATGTTACTAGCTACCTCGAGGATGTCCTATGAAGGATTTAGAGGTGCAATGACGTCTCCTGGCCTATTTTATTTTCTCTGACTGTTGTGTGTGGGTTGTCTTGACAAAAAGACTGGGGCAACTTCGCCCTTAGTATGAGTTAGGACATTCCTTGTCTGTGACTGTCTGTTTTTCAAATGGATGACCTTGCACACCTTGGTCTACCTCATATCATGGTGTTTTTTGTCCATTTGTGTCATTTTTACCACCTAATGATGATTAAGAGTAATAAATATTAGTCCTATGGGCAATGTTTTTGAAGGATTTGGTCTAGGAACCAACAGGAAAATCTTTAGTCTCTGCTATCTTCTCACTGCCCTGCTAGCATTGTATCCATATCATCATCCATATCTTTGCACCAATATTTCTTTTGTCTCTTTTCATATTCTAGTCTTCTCATCAATTTTGAGAGCACACTCATGTTCTTGGAACCTGTCTGTCCTCTCGAGGGGGCATACTGTAACCCTCCTCATCATTCTTCCCCATCTTATTTTGCACTGGGGCATTTTTTGACTTATTTTCTTTGTCACAATGTGACAAGCGACATTATGACAAAGAGGGGCAAAATGTAGACACCTAAAAATGACCTAGGCCTACAAGCCTACTTCTTACCACTTTCTGTCCTAGCATAATTAAGTCATTTAATTATGTCCTTGGTCCACATTCGACTATTGATTAAATAATTCATAATTATTTAATTAATCTTCATGTCATTTATTCCTATGATTATTAAATAAATAAATTTATTTATTAAATATGTCATTAATATCTGTTGTCTTCTTTAATTAAATAAATTTCTTAATTTATTTAATTCCTTTGTCATTTATTTCTTCTTGATTATTAAAATAAATAATTTTTATTTATTTAATTATGCCACTAATTAAGCCTTCTTTCTAAAATTAAATTAATTCTTATTTATTTAATTTTTGTCCACTATCCACTATAATTAAATAATTATTTTAATTATTTAATTATTCATTAGCCTCTTCTCTCATTAAATTAAATAAATTTTATTTATTTAATTTGGTCCACTCTCTTGAATTTTGAATTAAATCATTATTTAAATCAAAATGATTCTTTTTGTCATATTCTTCTATATAATTAAATAATATCTTAAATTATTTAATTATTCATTGCCACCCAAATTTAAATAATTTTAATTATTTAATTTCTCCTATCACCTCTTTGTCTCGGTGTACAATCTTATTCCACATCAAATTCTTATCTCTTGACATATCTCATTTAATTTTTAGCCCTTGATTGAATTATCTTATAATTCAATCTTAGCCATTCATTTTTTGCCATTGCCCTAATTTTGACCTAACCCTAGTCCATACTACAACTTTCAATTTTGGCCATTGATTAAGACATCCTATTGACATCCAATCTCAACCGTCAATCCAAATCAGTCATTTCCTATAAATAAACTCTCTCATAAGCCATTGGGGGGTTGATTCTTCAAGTATCCTTATGCTGTCAAAATCATTCTTCAGTCTTTCATCCATTTCTATCTATTGTCATTCATCTATCATCCCCATGTCAATGTTATGCTATTGAATTGAGCAACCAACATTCATCCAACAATCAACCTTCAAAATCTTGCATTCTCATGCAGGTGGAGAAGAGCCATGGAGGTCAATCAAGTCTAGTTTGAAAATTGGTTTGCATTTTCTTTGTTTATTTGCATTTTCATTCTAGTTTGTGCTTCATGGTGCTTGATAGGGTTTAGTTAATTTGTTGTTTTCAATACATTTTAAATCTGAATTTTTCCCTATTTACACTAATAATAGATATCTTAATTCTAATACACACACACGCATGCAAACACACACACACACATATGTATATGTCTATATATGTATGTATGTTTTTGTAAGTCCATCTACATGTTGAAAGGTGGAAAATTGCTTTCTTTCCTTTCTTCTAGGGTTTAGGACCTAAAAGAAGGACAGTTTTCACTACCTTTCACTCAAGAACAAACCCTTGAGATATCAATGCAAAGGAGAAAGAGATCTTGCAAGAGGGTTGTCCTAGGGGCTGAATGCTAACTAAAAAGGGATTCACCACCAAGTTTGGACTTGGAAAAGACAAATGAAATGCAAGATGAAACAAAAAACCCTAATTCAATGCATTGACCTATAAAATGACCTAGAAAGTGATTAAAACAACACAAAGAGCTACAAAAAAGAATGTGTTCACTAGAGAATCTAGAAATGACTGAATGGAGGTCTGAAACACTACAAAATATGACTTTAATGTTGATTGGGACTCATTCACCAAGCTGGGTGAATCGGTCCAGATTATAGAAAACTGTGCAAGAACAGGAATCTGTTAAAAGGGTATCTAAATCTACAAGAATCTAAAATTTGACTGGAATTGGGACTCATTTAGCAGAAGTGGAGAATCAGTCTAGTTAGGATTTTCTAAATCTTCAAAACTTGATCCTATTCTTCTTTATTTGCTTTGTCCTCCCTAATTAATTCTCATATCTCAAACCTTGATTTGCAAGCTATAGGTCTTCTCCAATGTTCTTCAAGTCTTGATGACAACTTTGACAACTTTTCCCCAATCTTTCTCCTTAGGAACTCTGCAACCTAGACTTGTAAATCACACACAAAGGAGAGGGGACAATTTTTTTGGGTTAGTCAATAGGGGTTTGCCTTGGTCAAACCCCATTTTGGAAGTCAATCCTTGAAATGAAATCAAATAAGAATGGATAATGATGAATGAACAAAATAATATGTTGCAACTCACCAAACCCTAGCAATGAAGTGTTGCAACTATTCTTGAGATGGATCCAATGGATGTAGATCTTGACTCTTGCTTGAAGATAATGGATCTTGAATGAAATGCTTGCTTAAATCACAAAATCCTACACCACAATTGTTAGCTCCAAAACAAACATGATCCATGAAATCCTTGGCATGATGATTGATGCTTGAATGTTGCTCTAAACTTCTTGATAATCTACCCTTGAATACTCTTGAATAATCTTGTGAATTATTGAATGCTCTTGTGAACTCAACTTTTTATAAGAATGCTCATTCAACTTGCTAGATGAAAAATAAATGAAAGAAACTTGTGTTTATACTCAATTATGCAATAATTCTCGAAATTTCAACACTACAAGACGACATTAGATCTAGGACGATAAAATCTTGCCAAAATTTTGAATTAATTTTGATTTTGGGCCACATGGGACTCATTCACCCAAGGTAGCAAAAGATTCCCACCAGGCCTAAATTTTCGGACCATTTTTAAAAATGCTTAGAAATGTGTGAAACCAAGATCGAGACCCAAAAATATAGGTGGGACTCATTTTCCCAATGTGGCGAATGAGTCCTAGATCACTAAATCTAGGCCATTCAAGCCTAAAACACCTAAATTATGATTCAGTAATAATTGGTGTCCAGATTAACCTCGAAAAGATGTAATAAATGAGGCTTGTGGATGAAAAATAAGGCCAATTAAAGCATAAAAAAACCCAATTATTAATGGAAAGCCTAGAAAAGTGTGAAAGTATGTTACAACGCTTTAAAATAAGGCATGATTAGGTTAAAAAGAGGTTTATTAGGTGTAATTAATTAATAAAACCTTAGAAAAGTGTGAAAGTGAGTTACAACACTTCGCAACACTTTACCAAGGTACCATTAAAATTCATTAGTACACAAGGGCCCAAGACCTAATGTGAATGTGTCAACCACATTAAAACACTAAATCAAGGCAACATTAAGCTCAATTTAGCAAGGAGGGACCAAACAATTGTGAAAATGTCCCTAATGACATTTTTTGACACTACATTTAGCCCCCACTTTAGTGAGAGGATGAACTTGCTTCAAACTCACACTAAAGTAGAAAAGCACACACCAAGAAGGGTCCAGATGCACCAATGCTGGTAAGATGGGATGACAATGATCAAGAGTGGTGATCAAGCCCCCAGGATCAAGATCCCATAACAAACCAACATAGGCACAAAAGAACACACATGAGAACGATATAAGAGCAACAACAAAGCACAAGTATACACTATAAAAGATGAAAAAAGAGAAAAGGTAAAAAGATAAAAGAGTTAGATCAAGCTTTGACCGTTTTCCATCACAATGTGGATCGGATCTAGGCTATTTTAAAAAAAAAATACAAGCTCACCTGAGGCAACAGAACTCCTGGTTGTTCGTTGGGTAAGGATCCTAAGAGGTGAGACACATACACATACAATCGGTATGCACTCACACTCACATGCAAGTGGCTATGGGGAAAGTCATGCCTTGGTTGGGCTTCTCGCTCAAACCATAGAAAAGTTATACCTCCTGATAACTTTGATAAGGTGCCACACAAAAATGGTTTTCGAGCTTCATGAGGCAAGCAAAACTTCATATGCTTGGAGCTCATGAACAAACAAGATGGCTCTATGGTACAGGCATGCAAGTTGTGTTATGCAAGGTAGCCATATAACTAAAAATGCAAATGCAATAGTAAGAAATGCTTAAGGGATTCTTGCTTAGTTCATGTGAGGTCTTTAACTTAGGGAACTATTATCAACTAGGATTGCACCCTAGCTAAGCCTAGACTCAACTAATCATGTTGAAACATTGGAATATCTTTAGGTTGTGGGTTGGTTCCCCTTTTGATTTTATAGGGAACTAATGATTATATAGGAAAAGGGATAGAAAGCTTTAAAATGAATGGTAAAAACTAAACTTAAAAGGATGGTGATGCACCTAAATGATGATGAAATCACAATATGAGGGTATGTCCGGGATCATGACAGGCCAAAAAGTGGCAATATTATGGGTATTTGTAGGGTATGTGGCTGGCGACTTTTTTTAACCCAAAATTGATGAAACGAAAAAGGTTTTTAGAGGAGATTCTCAGCTTTCCACCAATATAAATTATGCTTTAATTTGAATTTAATAAATAATTATTATTCATTTTCTATTAGAATTACGACTAAAGTCCTCATCGATAGGCTAATTGAAAAACATCTATAACTAAAAAACAATATCACATTTTTTGAATCTGAAACATGCGTCACATTCTATGCTTCACATACTATAGGATTAAAAAAAGAAAAATTAAATTTCATGAAGTTTTGATCAAGTTAAAGTGGTCAGACATACGAGTTTTTATATTTTTTAAAATTTGTAATAAAAAATTCATAATTAATTATTTACTTGGAAAAAAATTACAAAAAAATATGCATCACATCCGGACATGAGTCCTCTACTTATATATAAAATCTTATAAAAAAATATTATCATTTTGTTATGGTTAGGGTGGTCAAACATACACCTACTTCTTATTTTTACCCTGAAATTTAAGTACTACAGCATTGAAATTTAAACTTTTCACCAAATAGATTTTATTTATTTTTAAATAAACCTAGTAGTTTAGAAACTACATTCAATTTTCTAAAGATTCTGTTGTTACATATTTTTGAAATAATATAGATAACTTATTCAAATTTTTACGTCAAGTTGCCTAACACTGATTTTTTCTGAATTTTTTGCCACTTAAGGGCCTATTTTTTCCATAATGATCCTACACATACCCATGATTCACAAGGACCTTTCAATGTTTCTATTTGCACAACTAAATTTGAATAGCTCAACCACATAAATGATTCACACAAAGGATTGAAAATTTTACTCTCTTTGAAGGAAAAGCAATGTTTTCACTATTAGAATGATAAAATGAATCACATGCACAATGTATGACCTATGAAATTAAAATTAATTGTGTACATACACCTATGAGTGAGATAGAAAAATAGAGGTTTTTAGATTTAAACACAATAAATTTCTTATCAAATCAAACATAAAATATGATACCTAAAATCTAGAAGGAAAATACTGGATTTTATTGGAAGGCCAAAAGGAATCCTTCTACAAAACTGAAATACAATGCTATAAACTGCTGAATCAATACTCTAAAAAAAATTGAGCTACAAGACTTTTCTAACTCTCTGCAATGAACATGAAAGTGGAAAGCAAGAATTGGGGAAAAAACATTTTTTTTTTCCTTTATATAAAAAGTAGCTACAAAGAGATAAGAAAAGTCATGTGAAGATAACTTCCCAAGTTAAGTTGTGTAAACAGATCTCTTGAAACGTATTTGTGAATTAGGCTCCATGTTCATTATCATTTAGGTGCATCACCATCCTACTAGTTTCATTTTTTACCTTTCATCTTAATTTTTCTATCCCTTTTCCTGCGTATATCATTAGTTTCATAAAATAATCAAAAGGGGAACCAACCCATAATCTAGAGATTCACTTTCATTATGAGCAACCCATTGGCTCAATAGTGTTTTCATGTTACATAGGATTGCTAAGCTTTGCATTCAAGTGTGATCCTACATTTTAATAGGAACATTGTGCCCAATTTCTCCAAGAGAGGACCAATCAAAGAATAGAAGATGTGTAACTTACGGGATGGAGTGTGTCACATCAAGCCGCTAAGATGAATGTAATATGCTAAGAGAGATCACACTCTTGAAACAAATCACACCCAATGCCATCCAGAAAGCAAAAAACACATCATATAAAGTAAGAAGACTACACTATGAACCATGAGAAAGAAAAATGAAAAAGAATAATGTGATTGTATGCCCCACTTTAAAGAAATTGCTAAACACCATGTTGTGAGAAATTACTTTAAAGTAGAAAATGATAAATGAAAACAAAGAAGACATGAGAGCCAACTTGGAAAGCCCTATGCCAAGTCATGTTTCCAAGTAAAGCTACATCATGCAAAGAAAAAGAAAAGAAAGGGGTTGCCCCTAAAATGAAAACACCAAACACATAAGGGATATATGGATTTGGGGTTAGAATGTTCTTGTTGCAATGTTTTTATAGAGCTCATAACTGTCATCATTCCCCAAATACACATAGAACTAGAAGAATGACACAAAGAGAGCGAAGACAAAGAAAATCCTTTTAGGTCAGCATGGAAGAGACACGGATGTCTCGACACCTTGCGTCATGCCCAAAAGTAAAACACAAGAAAAATGAAAAGGAGATTAAAAAAAATTAAAGGAAAAATCCTTTTCGGTCAACATGGAAGAGACATGAATGTCTCGATGCTTGCATCATTCCCGAAAGGAAAACATAAGACAAATGAAAAAGATAAAAAGTGAAAAGTAAAATATTTATGACATAGAGAAGAATGAAGGTACAAATAGAGGAATGTCACAAAGAGAGAGAGTGAACATCAAAGAAAATGTCACAGGGGATCACATCACACACATGCAATCACACAAAATAAAATGACAAAGAAATAATGCAAAAAACTAGTAAGGCACATGTGAGTCAACCTATGAGCAAGTCATTTGTATCCCAATCATGTTCATTGTATACCAAAGGTGGAAAACTAGCTAAAGAGACAAGAGCAAGTGCTAAACTAGGGGGAGCACCAGGTTCAACACTCTTTGTAGGAGAATGGTCATTTAAGCTCATAGAAGAGGAAAACATTGTATTTATTTCATTATGAACCTCTTCATCAATTTTAGCGACCTCATCATTGTCATCCAAATTAATCACAATAGTCAGTCGAATGATAATGTCCATGGAAGAGTTCAACTCTTGTTGTGGAACTTGTTGTATTGGATTGTTTTGTTTTGGGCAATATTAGGGTTATCATGAATTGCTCTAGTCAAGTTTGGATTTTAATTTTCTTTTTTTAGTTCTTCATGTAATCTGCGAGCAAGGTCACAACGTCTACGCTTATGCTCTCTAACACCTTTGTTTCTTTTAGTCATGTTTTCAAGTTGCATTTTTGTAGGAGTGGGTTGGTGAACTATAGGTTTCTTTTCTTCCTGAAGGAGATGAATGAAAGGAACCACAGGAGGTTGTTCAACCACTTTCTCTTTGAATTTGTAAACTTTTTTTATTCTAGGAGGTTTGATGTGATTGTTTTCATTGTCTCTTTGGTATTTTGTAGGAGGTACGTGAATGTTTTGTCTTAGGTTGGTCTTGATTGTTTGGAATTTCTTTAGGCTCGATCATGGTTTCATCTAGGATGGTAGGCTTAGTGGTGGGTGGGGACATGTTTTAGAGGGATAGTTTTGCTATCTTCTTTGCCTTGAACTTTTGAGAAGACAAGAAAAAGAAGTCTTCTCATGGTTTTATAGGTTCCATAGGCTTGGACCAAAAGAAATCTAAGGAAAATTTTACTTTGGAGGAAAAAGGGTTAAAGCCACTATGGTGAAAAATGAATATTACATTGTCAAACAGAAAATTTAAGCATTTATGTACAACTGAAGGGACTGCATTCATGGAGTGAAGTCATGGATAGCCAAGCTTCACACAAAATTGATCTGACTGTCAGATGATGGAAAATGACATGTCTAATGTTTTTGGTCCTATTTGCAGTGGTAAGGTGATCGATCCCATCATAGGGCAAGTGAAACCATTGTGCATCTTGATCCATGATTTTCATTTATCATATATATCAAGTGATAAAGCTCATGTAGAAGTAAGAATTCCTTGGTGATCATGTTCTCTCCATAGGCAAGATCTATTAATATCCCATTAGTGGGCTTTTCATAGATTCATATAACTATGTAAAGAGGACCATCAGATGCATGTTTAAGTATATATTTAGAAGTGAAAGCAATGTCAGGAGGATTTTTAGGTCGGTCATTATGATGTTGAGTTTCAACCAATGCAACCAAACCATCAATAGGATTTTTTTCTTGTTGATCATTATCCATAGGACTTTGTTGAATTGTATTTATGTTCTCATCATCCATGTAAAAATTCATCACATCAATCTTTGTAGTTTCACTAGCTTTGACAAAATGAAATATTGTGTTTAGGCATGGGGTTGGTAAATATTTTCAAGTTTTAGTTAGGAGGGGAAAAAACCTTATTTCCTTGATCACTAACACCTCCAATGGATAGATGACTAGAATCAATGAGGTCTTGCACAAGATGTTTAAGATGCTTACAAGGTTCCATATCATTTCCATTTTGTTTATGATAGTTGCAATAAGAATTTGATCTAAGAATCGGGGGTAAAGGTTTATTAGGATCAGGTTTTTTGATGGGAGGAAAGGTAATCATTTTTTTCTAAAAGCTGGGACATTTTGTTATGAAGGGTATCGGGTAAAGGAGTGTATTATATTTTTAGGTCTCCATAGCTAAAGGGTATTGTAGCTTTAACAATAGCTACTTGGTTATTGACATTCTGAGGTATTTTTTGAGGGGGATTAAATTGAAGGAACCCTTTGTTCTATTTTCTAAAAGGTTGGGAATTATTTTGGTTTATGGGCTCAAATTTCTTAGTTCGACTAGAAGTGGATTTTGTATCTCAACTACTAACCAAATTCTGATAATCATGGAGGGTGGTGCACAAGTGAATGAAGGATAGGAATTTCATCATGGTGAGCTTATCTTGAATATTGCTTTGTAAATTTTCTATGAACATCTTTTGAAGATGAGGGTCGAGGACCTTGACATTGATTTGGGAATAAAGTGATTGATAGCATGAGATAAAGTTAGTTATCTTTTCATCTTCTTTTTGCTTACATCTCATCAAATCGGCCAAGGTCATCTTAGGAGTCATATGCTCTTGAAAATTATTTACAAAGGCCTCAAAAGGTTCATTGAATAAACAGATTGAGTTGTTTGGTAAAGAAGAAAACCATTCCAAGGTAGTATCTTTCAATGACCAAGGAAAAACCTTAGCCAAAAGTTTATCGTCAAGGAAAAAGTCACTACATAAGGAAGTATACTTTAATAATTAACATGGTTAGAAGGATCTCCCTTTCCTCCATATTTCTTGAATCTAGGCACCTCTACACCTTGTGGCATTGGTGTTTGCAATGGGTGAGTGCAAAAAGAAGGGGGCCCAAATTGTGGCCAAAATTTAAAATAACTTTTGATAGGCTATAATGTGAGCACGTTATAACACACTCGCATTATGGCTTGGTGTGACTGAGCCTAAGGCTTAGCCACCTCAAGCCTATTATGTGAGTGCATTATAGCATGAGCTCGTTATAGGTTATTAAAACAAAAGAAAGCTCAAATTGAATTCACTTTTACTCTTACTATTTTTTTAGCAACCAATGGCCAATACTTCTTCTTGTGCACTCATAGTTTTTGGAGGGATATTTTTTGCATTTTTGTCATTGATTTATTGCAATTTCATCACTAGGATGCTGCCATGTTGATGAGGAAGCCAAATAAGTAAGGATTCCTTATTTTTGTTGTGAATTTGTTAGTTTTAAAGGCTATTTTTTATATTCATTTGTTTAATTTGTAAGAAATGATAATGATCCTAAAAAACCATCCTAAAAATCCTCAATAACCAGAGCAACAACAACATGAACAAAATCCTCAAAAACCACAACAACAATATCCTGCACCAATCCCTCAACATCCTCCTGGCACTCAACAAAATTTAATGTGGATACTTGAAAACAATAAAAAACATATTGAGGAGTTAATCAAAAGGTTGAATGATCCTTTAGGTTCAACCATGGAAAGAAGAACACTTGCAAATTCACTTAAAGAAATGTTAAAACATGTAGATTCAATCAACAAACAATTAAGTGGTTGGAAAGATAGGAGGCTGGTGGCTAAGAATTTTCACACAAATAAATTATCATATAAAGAAATAAAAGATGAAAAATTTACAAAATATGATTTTTGCTCATTATTCACCAACCCACATACAAATCAAAATCTTGACCTCAATGCCAAGAGGTTTCCTATCCATTGGTGCCGCCACCAAGGGATTAGGAACTTTATTTGGGATAGGTGGTACATGGTTTTTGATTACCCACCATGCAACAATTGTGAAGTCCCACAATATTTCCTGAGAAAAATCTATTGTGAGCTTATCCTAAACAAAATCATGAATTATTTTGATATGAGGGACTTCCAGGGGAGAGGTGGGGGGTTGTCTCAAGATAGACCCAATGCACGATAGGATCCTAGGTGGCAAGTGAGATGACCTCTTGCTAGGCTAGCTCATGAGCACATCGTTATCCCTTCCATTGCAAAGGAGAGTGCCGAGGTAGACACTTTGCAGGCTATCAACTCTTTGACCTAGAGTGCCATCCAACATGTCAGTCCTATAGTACAACTGTAATACCCCTTTGTTTTGCTTTCTGGCTGGACAGTATATCCTTGTTTGCTTGGATGTGCTTTTTGGTTCTCGAGATACTTTATCATGTGTGTGTTATTTGATCGCTATTTATAGAGCGATAGTCTATTTGTGTGATGTGATGTATCTTATCTGATGCTTTATTTGACATGTTTTAATTTGGTGTAATGATGATTAGTTATTGTAACATGTTATTGCATGAGATATTTTTTTATGATGGAACTGTCAGTCTATGATGAGTGTATTGGTGAAGGGGATGAGATCACATCACTCACTTGCGAGTTCCCTATGATTTTGTGATTTCCTCTTCACAGTGTGTTTATTATGTTATATATATGCATGTTCGATATGCTCTTTGTTCGCAGGTTGACAGGTATAGGACATCGACTCCACCTGATTTCACAGGTTTGAGCATGTCCATTGACCAACTGTAATTGATTGGGAGATAGTAGCTAGGTTTTCTGTGCCAAGTCATCACCCTAGTCATAGTGTGTCGTCGGGTTGTTGTCGGGTTTAGTTGTTTTAATACGGTCCATTCCTCCTTGGTTATTTATTTAATTTCATATTATAAAGGTTATTAAATGGCGGGTGAAGTTAAAATGATGATTAATTGTATCTGGTTGCAATGTTGAAATGTTAGTTATTTTATTGATTAATTTAATTTAATCAATAAAATAATCTAATCTTAGATTAGATTTAGTTATTGATTAATTAAGTTAATGGTGATAAATTAAATTAAGTTAGTTGTTTTAGCATTATTGGATATTAAGATTTAAATTAAAATAAAAATGGAAATCATGTTTGGATATTAAGAGTTAAAGTAAAATAATTAAAAAAATCAAAATATGTTTTAAATTTCACTTTTTGAAAATTAATAGGTAAAATAAATTCTTTACAAAATTTTGAATTCTTTTGTTAAAAAGAAATTTTGAAATGCATGAAATTTCAATTGGAAAGTAATTTTGTTTTAAATTTTAAAAGAAATGAAAATATCCCCAAAATTGCAATAAATTTGGTGGATGGGATATTTTAGGGGTTTGACTAAATTTGGGGAAAACTCTATGTGAGGAAATACAATTTCATATAATTTTCAATTTTCAATTTGGTGGAGAAAAGATTGGTTGTGGCTTTGTTTGGATTTGAAGAAGAAGGTTGAATTTCTTGGGTGGGCTAGAAAAAGATTTGGAAGCACCATTTGAATCCTTCAAGCTTTGGAGAAAAAACCAGGTTCTTCCTTTGATTTTGTTTTTCTTTTTGAAAGAGTTTTCAAATTTTAATTATGCTGTTGGAAAGATTTTAAACTCTGTTTGAATTTCAATGAAAACCCATGTCAAATTTGTTTCAAAACTTACAAAAAAAAAAATTGTTGAAATCATGGGAAAGAAAACCAACAAAAGAATTCAAACCATAGAAAATTAGAAGTTGCACAAAAGAATTTATGTTATGAACTTGAAATTAAGAAATTTGTGCTTTGCAATCATTTGGCTGTGTATTTTGTTTTGGAGAAAAAATTTGCATAACTTCACTATTAAACAATGAAAATATGTGTGTGTATATATATATATATGTCATATATTTATTTTCACATATTATGTTGGGAAATTTTATTTTTTTCCCAGAAGTTTTATTGCTAGTAGTGAACCCCTGGTTTTAATAGAGAAACTCTATTTTTTTCCCTCTTGAAAAGTTTTTATATAAAAAAAAAATTATTAAAAAAAATAATAATAAAATAAGGTTGAAGGGAGGGAGGGGGCCTATCAGCTGTTCCCCATGGAGAGGCACTGCCCACACAGCGCACCCCATATGGGGAGGCTGTGGGGCAGCCTAGCCTCTCCCATTGGGAGGGGCCCGCAGCCCCATATGCGTGGGCCTTTGTTTCTTTTATTATTATAAATTTTATATTTATAAAAATTTAATTTGTTATTAATAATCAATATATATATATATATATATATATATATATATATATATATATATATATATATATATATATATATATATATATATTATATATAATAATCATATATTATATATAATATATATATATTATATGTACATATATATTTTATTAATATTCAAATAATTTTTTTTAATAATTATTTATATATATAATTTATACATATATTATGTATATGTATAGTATGCATATATTGCGTATCTATATATAATGTATATATGCATTATGTATTTTTAAATAATTTTATTAGTTGAGTTTAAATGGATTATTTAAATAATAGTTATATAATTAAATACACATATATATATATGTATATACACTAAATGTATATATTTTATATATATATTTAATATATATATTTAATATATATATATATATATGAGTATTTGAATACAATTTTTTTTGAGGTGATCAATGCATTATCATAGTTGAAATAAAGATTGATCTATTTTAATCAAATGATTTTATCTAGCAAGTTGATTCGATTATTTTGTATGAATGAGAAAATGGAATTAAATGATTAGTGTTAATTCCTTAATGTTGCCAATACGATTTTATTTACTTTTGAGTATTTGCAAACGAAGTGTTATTGGGTGAATTGGATTTAGAAAATCCTAACAATAGTTTAGTTATAATTGTGTTTGACTTGGAAGGTGTATGTAAGTTTTTTATTTTTAAATTAGTGCTATTGTATTTTGGAAATTAAGGTTAGTGCAATGATTAAATATTTGTTACTTGGGTTAGGGTTGTAATTGAAATGAATATGGTTAATGTGTTTACAATGACCTGTTTGATTTGATGGAATCTTAAAGTTCTTGTAAAGGATTTGTTAAATGTCAGGATTATGTACGTGGTTAAGTTATATGGATTATAATTAGAGAAAATTTGATGATATTAAATATGCGTAAAGAAAAGGGTTATTTTATTACAATGTTTTTATAATGGGTAGAATGTTATTTAAAAGTTCTTGTATTCCATTGACTTAAATGGTGAATGGGGAATGTTGTTTGTTTTCCAGATTGCAAGGAATAGATAAGGTTCATAAAAATTATATTGTTTAGAACTTATATGAATAGTTAAAAGATTAAGTATATGAGGTATATATGGACTTTGGTTCCTGTTTTATGAGAAAAGATCGTTATGTTGAAAGACATCTTTAGTTATTTAAAGAATGTGTATTTCTATGATTGTTGATTTAAGCGAATTCTTGTTGGTATTGTATGGGCAATATTGTTATGATTGTAAATTTATGAGTGTACTTTGGTAGTACTAAGTTTTGCTTCCAGAGAACTCTTTGATTGAGTTGTTTGTTCTATTTGGAGTGACTTGTTTATGTAATTCTTCTAGATGGGGTTTTCATTTAATTACGCGGGTTGTCGTAATATGTTAGTCAACCATTGTATTGCCTTGGGTAGGGCGTATAGTTGTATCCGGTTGTTTTACCCGGTTTTCATGAACGAGGATGGTTCGTGCCTCCTTTGGAAGGAGAGGTTTATGTGTTTGTTGCCTCCAGTGTCTGGAGAGGGTTTTGACTTTTGTTGCCTCCTGTGTTGGAGTGGATTTTCATTTTATGTTCCTCCTAGGGTTGTAGTGGTTTTATCTTGTTGGTTTGCACTTGGGATTCCCTTGGTGATTAGTTTTGTTTGGTATGTTGTCAAGTAGAAGAGTGGCTTTTGTTAGGGGCGAGATCCCAAAGAGGTAAACTGGGAAACCTTCACAGGTGGTTTAATCAAGTGATAACTAAAACAATATACTTAGAAGTTAGGTAGTTTTTCACATTAATTAAGATAATTGAGCCTCGCTCATGGACGCAAGGGCTTTAATAGACTTGGGATGAGACGGGAAGGCCTGGAATGGCAAGGTCATATATTGTGTCCTTACGAGAGGTATTTGATTCCACATGAGTGAGTATGGGTGTCGGGATTCGGTAGAGGCCACCAGGACAACTCATAGTGGGGGTCAAAGCCTAAGAAGATTCCTAGAGGATATCCCATGACGAGCTATGTGATGACACTCTTTCTATGACAATAGTTGGTATTTGGGTTTATGTGTATGGTCTTCTTATCATACTCGATCTATTTTATTTCTGCAAGCAATGTGACCTATGTCAATGATGTTGGAGTTGTACTTGTGTTATCCTTATGGATGTACATTTCATGTGTTTGGTTGTGTCAGTGTGAGTTAGCCTATGTCTAGAGGTGGATGGTCTTGTCTAGAATTCCTTGTTACTATCTCCTAGCATGGGGGGTGAGCCTTCGGGTATCACATGGCTGGGTGGAAAGTGTACCTTAATCCATTGGGTCATCTTCTTGTTCGTGTGGATGGGGTTTCCAGTTGGAGAGCTCGTGGGATCTAGTACTTTCATGCTTTATTATTTTCTGTTATTATTGTAATTTATTACCCCTCTTGTATCGAGGTGGAAGATGTAATTTGTAACCTTGTTTATTGGATTTTCCTCATTCGAGGAATGAGTGTTGTAATCATACTGTAAATTATATTATTGAAAACATGTGGTATCTCTTATGCCTTTGATGTAATTTTATCATGTATGGAATGTATGTGTATTTAATTTGTTAAGTAATTAAATGTTATGTTTTTAATTCATGTTTTTTGTTTGGGTTTTAAGTAATCTCAGTCTCATAACCTTAGAGGTTGTTGGCAATGGATAGTGATCTTGCATGTTAATTGTACTTAAAAAAAATAAAATTGTAAGTTTGAGTAGTTAATTGCAACTTCCTCTAGGGTTGCGTGGCGGGGCATTACACATGGTATCAAAGGCTAGGTTTAAACACTAGGTACTCTAGGATAATGTGGAACCCATTAAGCTGTTAATTGTGTAGGTTTATACTCTGGGCACTTTGAGCCATGGCATTGACCTAGGTGCTTTGTTCGTTGGTTTATGTTTTCCTTTTTGGGTTGATCTCACTTGTCTACTGAGAAGTTGTTGTGAGGTGGTGTAGGTCCAATGGTGCAGGAAGCCAGTGGAAAGGATAGGACCCTCGGTGTAGTGTGCAATCACTACAGGATTTGACACCATTTTTCGACGGT
The DNA here is from genome assembly GCA_007258455.2 of Sequoia sempervirens. Classification (NCBI taxonomy): domain Eukaryota; kingdom Viridiplantae; phylum Streptophyta; class Pinopsida; order Cupressales; family Cupressaceae; genus Sequoia; species Sequoia sempervirens. Next base: position 295 of record VDFB02180937.1, on the reverse strand, counting down.
CGTTCGTCAGTCGTTCGACAAATATCTGTCGGAAGAGCGACGCAATGGCCAAAAAATTTTCGTCGCTATTTTTTCGTCGCAAGGACGACGAAAAAGTAAACGTCAAAATAACGGCGAAGAATCGTCGGTCGACAGGATCGCGACATACGTCGGGATTTTGTCGGAATATCGACGAAAACTTTGTTTATCCACCGACGAACTGCACCAGAAGTTCGTCGTCGGCTCGACGAAACGGGCAAATATTTAGCGTGGAAACCTGGAAATTTCGTCGAAATAGCGACGAAATACAAAATTA
>VDFB02180936.1:0-46392 GCA_007258455.2 Sequoia sempervirens | reverse complement strand
GGTATGTTATTTAAGGGAAGTGAATTGTGTATCTTGAGGAGTTCCAAGAGGTAGAACCTGATAAAGGAGAAGCATATTGGAGGAATGGAAGGACATTTTGGTTGGGATAAGACCATTGCCATTATCAGTGAACATTATTATTGGCCTCAGTTGTCACAGGATGTGAAGAAGTTTGTACAAAGCTGCAGGGTATGTCAGATGGCTAAAAGAGTGAGCCAGAATATAAGCTTATATCAGCCCTTACCTGTACCAGAAAGGCCATGGGAGGATATAAGTATGGACTTTGTTCTTGGTTTGCCAAGAACACAACAAGGGAATGATTCAGTCTTTGTGGTGGTTGATAGGTTTTCAAAGATGGCACATTTCATTCCATGTCAAAAGACCCATGATGCAAAATTCCACACGTTTTAATTTATTCTTCAAAGAGGTGGTGAGGCTGCATGGTCCCGCCAAAGAGTATTGTTTCAGATCTACCAAATTTGTGGGGTACTTTTGGAGGACCTTGTGGAAGAAGCTGAAGACAGAGTTGAAGTTCAATTCTGCACACCATCCACAAACAGATGGACAAATAGAGGTTGTTAACAGGAGTCTGGGTAACCTACTGAGATGTTTGGTAGGAGATAAACCCAAGGGATGGGACTTGATCTTACCCCAGGTAGAATTTTCTTAAAACAATTTTGTCAACAGAAGCACTGGTAGATCACCGTTCCAGATTGTGTACGGAGGTAGCCCCAGAATAGCTCCAGAATTGGGGAAGATGGACCAAGAGATGAAAATAAGTGCTGAAGCCAAAAATTTTGTAGAACACGTCAAGGATATACATGAGAAGGTAAGAGAATATATTAACAAGATGAATATGTAGTATAAGGCTAAGGCAGATTAGAAGAGGAGGTATAAGGAGTTTCAGATTGGTGATGAAGTGATGGTCCATTTGAGGAAAGAAAGGATTCTAGTGGGAACATATAACAAATTGAAGATGAAGAAGTTCGGTCCTTGTAAAATTTTGAAGAGGCATGATTCAGGGAATGCCTATGAGGTAGAGTTGCTAGATGGATTCAACATTTCCCCTATGTTCAACATTTCAGATTTGACAAAGTATCATGAAGGTGGTGCAGAGGAAGTACCAACGATGGAACAGTGTTGGATTCTAGCACCCACTTCAGAAAAGGAGGAGATTGAAGAAATCCTGGATAGTCAGGTGGGAAGGAGTACCAGGAATAGGCAATATGAAGAATATCTAGTGAAATGGAAAGGAAGGCCTGTTGAAGATTCATCCTGGTTGCCTAAGGTAGAGGTTGACCATTTGGGTTTTCCTCCACCATCTGAGATGTGACAGGGTCACTTCTCTAATTACCCTGGGTGTCTGATACAAGAGCATCCAATGGTGTAAGGGAAATCTTGCATCACCCAAAAATAGTTAAATTTCAAGTTTCTCAATTTTTAGATATTTTTATATTTTTGTATACCCTTTTTTTCATAATGAAATTCCCAATTTATGGTTCTTATTTTCTATTCCTAGGTTGAAAGATATTGCAGTTTTAGTTGCCCATATTTGCACCTAAAAATCTTCTGAGTTAGATTTCAGACACTTAGAGTTCCCGGATCGGCCCTGAAACTTGCCAAAATTAGCATAGAAAATTTTGAGCGCGTTCTTGACTTCGAGACCTTTCCAATGGTTCAAACGGTTCATGAATCAGAGTCTCGGATCAAAAGTTATGGCCCCGGGAAGTTGGCACACTTTCTAGAAGATACAATTGCAAATGTTCTTTTAAAATTTGAACTTCAAGTTGTAATTTTTCGGCGCTAAACCACCTAAACTCAAATTTGAATATTTTTTTGGCTCCAAACTAAAGAGGAGCTCTATTTATGGGCGGGTTTCTAATTTTTGGGTAACTTTTTGGGGACAAGCTCGCATATTGCCAAAGGGTGATTCTGTAGCTTTCTGTAACTTGCATGTGTTGTAGAACTTGGGGATTTGAGATCCTCTGCATGTAAAAAGTTCTATTGTTGAGAATAATAAAATTATTCTCTTGTTTGTGGGTTTATTTCTAAGTCTCGGGCTTTTCCCTCATCAAATCTACTTTTTGCTTTATTTATGAAAGTATAAAAGGAATTTAAAGCCATATTACATTTTTTTACCAAGTTTGGAAGATTAAAACATATATTTTATTTAGGCATGAATATTAAATTGTATTTTACTTTCCCTTCTTGGAGGTGTGACACTTATTTTCTGAGGTACTTTGTAATGAAAGCAAAATGAAATCAAAATGCAATGAAATTACATCCAAGAATTCATGAATAGATCAAAATTGAATTTCTTTCGTTTGGGGAGAGAGATTTCTAGAGGGGAAAACCACAAGAAGAGAAAGAGGGTGTAACATACCTTTAGATGGTTATTCCATTGATGGATTGGTAGGTTTTTGAGTGTTGACAAAGGAAAAATCAACACAAGTTGTGCAAATTGAAGACTTTTATTGTGAAGTGGTTTTGAAGTTGTAGGTGTTGGAGAGAAGATTGATTCCAAGCTTTGATTTGTTGTTGCAAATCAGATTATATGTGATTTTCAGGGGTTTCTTATGGCTTGTTACAACCTTATTCCATGATTGGATTGTAATTGATTAATTTCCCATATTTTAATTCAAAAAATTTCGAGTAGCACATTACAACCAAGGCTTGGAGTTTGGGTTTCAATTTCTCCATGTGTTGTTGAATATTATTTGTGAACTTTTTAAATTTCATTTGTAGTAAAATAGTTTAATTTAAATAGCTCATACATTCTCTGGCATTAGATTTTCTCAGGTAGTTGTGGTATTATTCCAACATACATTTCCACACTCACCACACTGACACCTCAGGTAGTTTGAAATGTTTCATGAGTGAAACTCATAAACATTTATAATACAAAAAACTGTAATAGCTTAAAGGTATGAATAATAGTTGCTCTAATCCAACTCTTTACCATGAGCATCAAACTAAATTAAGTTTGATAATTTAGCCTTATTATCAAAGTTAAAACCAAATTTAAATCAAATAATACCACTAAATAAATTAATAATTATACCTTTAGTACATAATATTGATTATAATAATATTATGTAGATTGTATGAGCTATTTAAAAATTATAAAAAGGAAAAAGAGGGTGTTGGATTTTGGGAGTTTCAACACAATGTATTAAATTGTAACTTTAATGGTTAATACAACAATTATTAGCTCAATTTTTAGAAGGTTAATATAATAAGTTGATTAAAATTATCAATATTAACCTTCTAACATATACAATAATTCAATAATTTAGTTTCATTAAATAAACGGCTATTGAATATTAGAGGAAAAACACAGGAAGAGAAAGAGGGCATAGCATACCTTCAAAAAATTACATCATAGAAATAAGGATTCAAAATTTCAAATAAGATTTGGAGAAATCAACATCAACCAAAAAAAGGAGCCAATTATTTATTCTCTAATACCAAAGAATAAATCAGTTTAATTTTTGCCATGATTAATTTCCCTTTCTTTATCCTTTTTATTTAGTTTAATTTCTTCCTTACTCAATGGCTTCAACTTGTGTTTGATTCTATCCTTCATCAAGGAGTATGTATTGGCATAACCATCATGCATCACACACCTGTCAAACTACCAAGGCCTTCCCAATAACAAGTGACAAACATCCATAGACATTATATCACATAAAACTCCATCATGGTAATCACCTATATTGAATTTCACCAAACATTGTTTGGTAACCAAAACCTTCTTTTCATCTTGAAACCAAGCAATCCTAATAGCATTATAGGGTGGAAAACAACTCACTTTCACAACACAAAGGATTCCAAACCACTTTTCTTCCCACAAACTCAATCTAGGCTTGTTTTCAACTTTTCACCTAGTCACTCTTGTAGGTTGATAGACCCATTTTTCCCACCTTAACTCTCAGAATCCCTTAACAACCTCTACAACAAACTGCCATTTTAGGAATCCATTTAATCCTTATTCAACATACATCAAACCCACATAGGACTCCTTTGGACTAACCTTCACAAAACAAGCAAACTACATTACTCAACATGGCCAAATAGGCCTAATTTCCAAAGCAACCACCTTTGAAATATCTCACAAACCCCAAACCTCAATGGGAAGCACTCACCAACCTACAAAACCACCAATTTCACCATTTATTTGTAGAGAATCACCTTCCATAACACCTAATCAAGAAACCCTTGTTTTTGGCTATTCTTATGAGGGTTTATTGAAAAACTATATCATAGACCTTACCAAACTTTGGAACCAATTCAAAAACCCTTATTTAAGCCTGCACAAACTTAAAAGTTCAAGAAATATTGCTACCTCCAAGAATTACAAATATTACCTTACTCAAACAACTTTATTTCATTCAAAAATCACCATTTTCCAATCTAGGGCAACAAGCCCACACAACCAAATACCTCCCCTACACTCTCACAAAATATACACACCTATTCCCTAATATATCAAACCCGTTCCACAAGTTACAATATCCACATAGAGTGGAATGGGTTAGGTTTGTATTTTAGAGACTTACAAACCCTTAAAACATGGTATAAACGACTGTTCTCATAAATTTGATTATAAAACCCACAAACTTCAATAGAATTCTATCAAATGACCTTTTGATGATGGCTAACACATATATCCAATAAGTTTTGAAAACTTTTGGAACAAAAATAAAATGTACAGACCATACACTGGTTGGTAATGAAGAGAAAACACAAAATTATCATAAAAAGTAGAGATTTTATTGTTTTTTCTTCCTTCCAATCTTCAAGAGAGATTACAAAGAGATTTTTCCCACCTATTTACACTTTTCCCTCCAAATTCCAACTAACTTTACTGTACAAAATTGACTTTTTAAATTACTAACCATTGAACTTCCAAAAATCTATCTTTTACAACTTTTGCAAGTTTACGTAAATGACATCTTTTGTATTTTTAGCATTATTTGCAACATAGACCTTCTAAACACCTAATGACCACTAACATGACTCAATTCAACATGAAATGGTCTAAATGACCTTATTTAATGCTTTATGACTCAAAATCCTAAAGCCTACTCATTAACAACCTTAATTGACAAAAGTTCTTCAATGGTGCCCCTGCACCAAATCCTATATGGATGCAGGTGCTTTTGTCTTTCCAACTTTAATTTATTTACCATTTCTTCAAAAACTAAATTATTTGTTTTTCCACCATCAATAATAACATTACAAAATTTACCTTCACACTTACATCTGGTTTTGAACAAGCTCTTCCTTTGATCTGGTTCTTTTCCTTTTCTCAAAATAATTAATAATATCTATTTTGGGCTAATGATTGTAATAATAATATTATTGATTATAATTATTAGCTTTAAATTCAGTTTTTAATATAACTGTATTAACAATTGTAACCTTTAACTTTGTTAAAGTTGAATTTCAGTTATAAATTCATTAAGAATAAGTCCAATAATAAATTTTTAAAGGAGTATGATAATGAATATTAAAATTGATTTTATGCAAGTTACCACCAACTACCAATAATTGCATAAAATTTAATTTTTACATAAATTTTCATTAGAAGTTCATATTCACCTGAAAACTTGCCAAGATACATATAATTTCATTTCAAACTTTTCCACAAAGCCGTTTCACTCCAAATCTTATTATGACATTATATAATCCCACAACAAACAAAAAATCTAAGCCTCAATATTGAAGCCAATAATCCCTTTATCGGGAAAAGGAAGAGGTGGTGTTATGTCACTAACCAAAATTATTGGTTCAATTGTTACAAGGTTAATTATATAAAGTTTAGGATTCAATTAGAGACATGTTTGATACCACTAATGCAAAGAGAAACATCCCACCTCAAATCATAACTCAAATCTACATACTCTCAGTACAACACATTATGCAATACAACAAATCTAACACAATAAAACTCATATAAATTCATTTCATTTTCAATAATGAAAACAATTACATAAATCAGCAAATTAAACTTATTACATTAGCCATTGATGGCTTCTCACACATATTATCATTCCCACATTCCTCACTCTAAAAGCTGCAACACAATTTTTTTCTCAACTCTTCAAACTCTGTGCTAGACATTTTTTCCTCTTGCAGGCATCAAAAACGCTCTTTTTCTTTAATATTTTTGCTTCTATTTGCTAAAAACTTGTTCCCTAGGCCATCTCCTCCATTATGGCTGCCTTTTTCTCTTACAAATTTGCATTTTAATGTTGTTCTCACTGTTGTAATAGCCCACCTTTTTTTGGATGTGAGAGTAATGTTTTCTCCTAAAAAATGGCATACCAATCAATGCATTTTCTATTACAAATTTTCATGGATTCCTTTTCTCAATTTGGCACCATACTCAATAACTATTCCTAATTGAATTTTAGTTATAAATTTATTAAGAATAAGTTCAATAATAAATTTCTAAAATAGTATGATAATGATTATTAAAATTGATTTTATGCAAGTTACCATTGACTACCAATAATTGCATAAAATTTAATTTTTGTATAATTTTTCATTAGAAGTTCAAATTCACCTGAAAATTTTTCAAGATATATATAATGTCATTTCAAACCTTTCCACCAAGCCGTTTCACTCCATCTTTCATAAAACTCAAGATTTTCAAATTTTCATAAATTATCAATACATATTTTTTCCAAACTTCTGGAATTAAAATATCTCAAACCGTGAAAGATTTTTCTCTAATTATTTTTGCATATTTTATATGGTACCTCAAAGAATATCCCTGCAAAATTATTTTTCTCCAGTTCTTATGGATTTTTGGGAATAAATTTTTGAGAACTACCCATGGAGCCTTCAAAATAGTGAACTGGTGAAAAATTGTAAATTGCAATTTTTGACTAAATTTTTGAGTTCTTGTTGTTGAGAGATTCCTGAAAATAAATGCAAATAAAAAAAAACACAACACTAAAAATCAAACTGAAATATTTTTGAGTGATGTAGGATTTCCTATGGACTTGGATGGTTCTGCATTAGACACGCCAAGTAAGAATTTTGTGAGCATACACTCACAAATGTGGAGTTGAATGGTAGGACCATCCTTTTAGATTGCAAGCAATCTGTGGTGAACTCCATCACTAAAATATGTGCACAACAAGTTCTTCTTTTCCCTCTTTTTCCAGTATCTTGTCAGAACAAGCTTCACTCTCCTCCAACAAATTTGCATTCCATTCTTCTCTCCTTTTGTGGTCTTGCATCCACCATGTGCCATCCTCCTCTACCAAATTATTTCTCCTCTCCTCTCCTTCTTTATGGGATTCAACCCACCACAAACCAACCACCTCCACCAAGTTTCACCTATACCATCTTTTACAACCTCTATACATAAACATGTGACATCTATATACCAATCTACAACTTCATCCTCTACAACTAAAATCTCTTTTATAGAAGGTAAATAATAATCATGATATTCAAAATCAAAATTTACCTCATCCTTCTTCATTGTTCCAACATCATCTTCTTTGTCATTTTTTGCAACATTCATCTTCTTTCCTCCAACAAGCTTATCAAACCACTCTTTTTCCACTACCAAAATCTGCAACAACAAATCATCTTTATCCTATTTATCTACTACAACATCCTCAAGCTCTATCACTACCATTTCAATCTCCATAGCTGTATATGCTTCACTGTTCATATTTTAATCGCAACTCCTCTTTTCTTTCTTCTTTCATTATCCTTTCAACCGTCTCTTCCTTCACTTGCATATAGTAATGTAAATCAATTGTTACTTCTTTCTCCTCTAAAAACTTCTCCTTTTCCTACAAATGAAACAAAGTCAGGATGTTCATGGGACTTATCTTCTCCCACCTATATCTCCCTCATCCTCTTATCACATTCATTAGTTACTTTCCTTCAAGGAAGATATATATCTTCCTTATCTCCTCTTTAAGTAGGAGATCTTCATCTTCACCAAATTCTTCATCAAATATAGGACCTTCAGCTTCTACTTCAAAAAAAATTTCCCACTCTTCTTCTTCTTCCTCAGTGTCACATGCATGACACTTCGCTTCATCATTTTTCCTCCCTGCATCAGTGGTATCAAAGAAGGAGTTCCTGAGTGTGTAGGTAGAGCGTCGAACGTGAGGCGGTTTACACTAGGACCTAAGGGTGAAGAATGTGTAGATTTTGCTTGTAGATGAATGTGCAAGTAGTAAGAAATTTTTTTTAGAGGATTTGAGGAACTGAGGTTCCCATGGGTGTAAATAGATCGTCGAAGGAGGAAATTTACATAAGTAAAACAAGAGAGTTTGAATATTTTTGTTGTTAAGGAATTGAGAGGTCTTAAAAATGGAAAGGAGAAAGAGGAAAATCAATTTTGTTATTAGATGGATTTTAACAGTTCCTAGACTTGAGAAACTCAAAGAGAGACTAAGGATGGATAGGGTGAGAGAATTTGAGGAGTTGAAGCAATCAGTGGAAGATTTGAAAGCAGATTGGGCAAGGATAAGAGGTAATAGTAACTTTGTTTATCATTCTAACAATACTGAAGAAAATATAATAGAGCAACAAACATAAATGGAGAAGAAAGGTAGGATTAGAGCTAATAATTCAATAATTTAGTTTGATGCTCATTATTAACCATATAATATTAATTTAACCTTCTAATACTTTAAATTATGGGAAAAACATAAATCAAGTAAATCAAATTAAACTAACTATTACTTTTCAACTACTACAATCCACATAATATTATTTATAAATCAACTAATAATAAATTAAAGTAATATTGAATTTAAGTGTTAGAAGATATTATTTAGTGGCATTATTAATTATTTTGGGTGGTATTATTTGATTTAATGGTATTATTAGTGGTATTATTAATAATATTAGTTAATATTACAATAATTATTAATATTATTTGAATGTTTTAGTATAAGAATGAAAGCATATTTAATATTATTAATTTGTATAATTATTAATCTGATTTAAATTAATATTACAACTTCCATTAATATATAATTATATAGTTTAATTATATAATATATTAATTGTATAATATCTTAATATACTATTTTATATTATTATAATATAACTAATATAATATAATATTAATTATTAAACCTATATAGCTTAATTATTAATAATATTATATGTATTATTAATTATAGTCAACTAATAATATATTATAAGTCTAATAATATAATATAATATTATAACTTATATATTATAATTATTAGTTATAATATTAATTAAACTATATTAATTTTTATTAATATAAGATTATAGTTAACTAATATTATAATTATTAGTCAACTATATTATAAGATTACACTTGAATAATAATATAACTAATATATATTATATATTATAGGAAGAGGAAAAGTAGTTTTTTCATTAGATAGTTTCTCAGGATTCCCAAGCTAGAGGAAATCAGAGAGAGGATACAAGAAAAAATAAGAGTTGGAATGATAGAGTTGCAACAATAGGTGAATTAATTGGTAGTAGAGATTGAAAGGAGAAAACAAGGAATGAAGAAGGGAGTAAGTGGTAATTTTTATCGTTCTAATGATGTCTTGATTGTAGGAAAGAAAGAAGAAGTAATAGAGTGTCATGCATGTGACACAGAAGAAGAAGAAGAGTATGAGAAAAAAGAGATTGGTGAACCTAAAGAGGTATGTCTATAATATTGCAACAAAAGAGTGTCCTTTGGAGGGCATCAAAGAAAGTGAAGGAGATGATTTGTTGATGCAGATTATAGCAATTGAAAGAGAGTGGGATGAGTTAATTTCAGGTGAAATGAAGGTTGCAGGTAAAGGTGAGGTACAATTATATTTTGATGTTTACTTTGATGAAAATAAGAATGTAGAAATAGAGGATTTTATTGCAGTAGTAGATTAATTTGATGAAGTTAAATTGGGGAAATGTAAAGTGAAGTTAAATTGGGGAGATGTAAAGTGAAGATAAATACAAAGTTTTCTAATAAATCTTTGTTAGAGAATAGTGGGCATGAAGATCTTTTGATTTGTGACTATGATTCCTTGTTAGGAAAAATGGAAAATGAGTCTCTTGATAATTGTACTAATGTTGTTTTGAGTAAAATAAATCAGATTGCTTTTGATTTGTGACTATGATTCCTTGTTAGGAAAAATGGAAAATGAGTCTCTTGATAATTGTACTAATGTTGTTTTGAGTAAAATAAATCAGATTGCAGAAATGTTATGTCTTATAGAAGGCATTGAAACAATGAATTTTCTTGGAGGGGACATGGTGGAAAGAGAGGAGAAAGGTAAATTAGAAAAATAGGTAATGAAGTACATTTTTTTTGTTGAGGGTAGAGGTATATGTTTGATTGTTAATCCTAATGGAGTGTATTGGTGGGAAGTTAGATTTGAAGTTTTGAAATACATGAGGGGTAGAGGAGTAAAGATGAAAGGGTATTATGTTGTGAGTTTTTAGAAATTGATGATCTAGAAGATTTCAGTGGACAAAATAGAGAGATGGATCCAAGACAAGCATCGGTATTATAAATTTTTATGAGTTTCACTCTTGAAACATTTCAAACTACCTAGGGTGTCAATGTTGTGAGCATGGAAAGGTATGCTGGAATAATACCACAACTACCTCGAAAACTCTAATACCAAAGAATTAGAGGACAATATAATCCTTTAATAAGTCTCATTATTAACAATATCCTCAATAAATAATGAAAATAGTTGCTCTAATCATGGAATTATATTAACCTTCTAATAGTTGAGCCAATAATTTGTTTCAAGGTAACCATATAATTGGATTTAGTTTGATGCTCATTATTAATTATTAGTCTAACTGTTACTAATTTAAAACATAAATAAGTTAAATTAAATTCATAATTTAATCTGATGTATTTAAAAATCATTAAGGCAACACTAAATAATAAAATAATACTATTCATAATTTAACTGATTTAAAATAATGATTGGCTCATTAATTCATAAAATAATAATTATTAATTTATTAATTATATCATTAAATCAAATAATGCCACAATCCAATCACCTCATATTAATGGTATAATTATCATTATTATATAATAATCATTATATTAGATAATGTTTGTATAATTAAACTATAATATATTATCAGTTATATATAATTATATTAATATTATAACTTAATATATTATATTATATTATAGCTTAATTGTATATATAATTAATATATTAATATAATAATATAACTAATAAAATAAAACTATAAGAGGTTTAATCATTAATAAATAGTATAATTAGTGAACATATAATTAAACTAATAATAAGACTATATAATTATTAAACCTATATAGCTATTATTATAGCTATATATATAGCTTAATTAATTAAACCTATATAATTATTAATGTTAATGGCCAAACTAATATCTTAATAATAATAATATATATTAATGATTTATTAAACCATATAGTTTAATTAAATAAATTATAGTTATTAATTAATCAGTTATGTCCAAATGGGAAGTTCTTGTTGCAATAATCAACCTGCAAGAGGTGGACATAGCATTTTATGTTTATAAATCACTTCATATAAATCACTGATTCGAAGGCATTGTTTATACTTTAAATGGTTTTATTTGGCATATCATAAATAAATCAGCTAAATTGCAAATAAATTAAGATTGAATTTATTTGAAACTTGATGACATTGAGGCCAATTAATTTATGCTAGGAAAATGAGCAACCACCTCTAATACCATGATTGGAATGAGCAATATTATTGTTGGAATAAGCAATTTTGTAGAAGTTAGAAGGTTGTTGTTACTAGTATTTGGATTATAAATAGAAGGTTGGTCTTTTCTTTTCTCAAAAACATTCAAAAATTTGGACTTGGTTTTGGTAGTCATTCTTGGCTAGATTGTGTAGGTTGTTGTTGTAAGTGTGGATTTTCTTGGAGAAGGTGGAAACAATGTTTGGTTGCAGGTTTGAAGGTGTGTGGACAACAACAAATAGATTTGAAAGTTGTTGCTTTATTGCAAAAAGAACTTCTCATTAAAGATTGCATATTAATGGAGCTAGAAGCTATAGGAAGGTGATAGATTGAAGGAGGTCAATTTGTTATTGATCTTTGTTTCTTTTAATAGACTTATATCAGTCTTATTTCAATTTTTAATGGTTTATATCAACCCTAATAGACTACTATTTGCAAGTTGATCAATTCCATATAAACCAGGGAATAAATTAATTTAAATAAGTCTAATATGTAGTCTTATTAGGTTGTGCTCAATGTTATTGTATATTGGAGGTTAATTACAAAGGTTTGAAGAACACCAGTTGTATATTTTTGTATTGAAATTGTGGACAGATATTAGGACAAATATAATTAGTCTTATTTCAACTTACATATGGTTTATATCCACCACCTCCAAAATTAACCTGAAAGCATTGTTCCTCCTTCAATCTATCTGGGAAGCATTTTTAATTATAAACCATTACACATTACAAAACATACTAATCTTTATATATTACACATTATAAATCATTATATATATATATATAAATAATTATCAAATGTTATAAATAATTAGACATTAATCTATTATACATAAACCATATATATTTTATTTTTTATTTGGCATATCAGTCTTATTTCATTTTGTAATGATTTAATAATTTAATAAACCATATAATAATATAAACAATTAGACATAATCATTAATAAATAAACCTTACTAATGGTAAGGTTTATTTAAGGGTTTAATTAATAGTAATTATAATATTATAATTAAAATGCTAAGGTTTATTAATCCTTAATGGACATCCCATTATAATTAATATTATTAATTAATATTAATTATTTTATTGATATGGTAAGATTTAATTAGACATTAATCATAATATACAATAATTAATCTATTAAGCTATATTAAGCTATTATTAATATATTAATATAGAAATACATTTTATAGTCATATAATGATTTATAAACCATATAAATGTAACATGGTCTAATGTAATAAATCATTATGGTTTGTAATCCAATTATTTTTCATTTGGCATGTATTAGTCTTATTTCAGTTTGTAATGATTTATATATGGTTTATATATGGTTTATTATTAATTAATAAATCATTAGATTATTAAATTATAAATCATATATAAACCTTATTAATATGATTATGCACATTATAAATCATTACGAACTAAAATAAGACTAATATGCCAAATTAATAAAATAACTTCTCATTTGGAGCAACCATTTACGATTTATATCAGTCTTATGATTTCAATGGATTGACTTATATATCCTAATAAATTTTTTTGAATGTGTTTGCATTTCTTTGGTTTTTATGAGTTTTTCTTATTTGCAATAGAGACCATGTTGCATTATGAGTTTGTGAGCAATAGTTCCTATTTGCATATTCAAAACATAAAATCATAATTGGCCAATTAAGGTTAAAATATGGCTTTAAATGAGGAGGGAAAAGGTAAAAGAGCAATAGAGGTAAAATGTTACAGATATAATTAAATTATTATTTCAGCTTACATATGGTTTATATCCATGCCTTCCTATGCCTTCCTAATTTATTTATCTATCAGTTGTAATAGACTTATATCAGTCTTATTTCAATTTGGTGGATTTATTAAGATGCTACTTGGAACCAAATCACCAATTTCATTACAAACTATTTCTCAATGTTTACATTAGTCCTAAAGGGACTCAAGGGCTGCAACATGGCCCACATGAAATCACAAACAACATCAAAATAACAAATACAATAGAAAATTAAATCTTTCCATACATTCTTCAAACCTTCCCTTGCAAATAATGCATAAAAAAACCATAGGAAACTTGCAACCAGCAATCTCCAATGATCAAACACTATTGTAGCTTCATTTCCATGCCTTCAACCTACAATCTCTCAATCTGAAAAACCCTTACAAAGGTTTTAAAAATCAATTAGAAAATTATTTACAATAGAAAATCCAATGGCTTATAAAACCACTCCTTGCAGCTCCTACAACAACACAAATTCAACACATATAACTATGCCAATTTGCACCAACAACTTCTGCAGTCTCAATGGTTGCACCACAACCATAAAATCTACAAAACATCATTTCTAAAACCCTCATTGGAGGTATTCCACACTCTGCTTAATCCTTCCCTGCAAAGCTACAAGAAAAGAGTGTGTGGCAAGTGAGGTTATAGTAGCAACAAAAGAGTTTAGTGAAATGGAGTATATTGAAGAAAGGGAAAACCAAATTGAAGTAGTTGAGGATGTTGCAGTTAAAAAAATGTATGTAGTGATGTATGGGGATCCAATATTTGATGAGGACCTTGATGAAGACCAATAATTTTTGGAGGAAGAGATCGCAAAGATAGAGAAGTTGTTCAATGCAACAATAGAGACAATAGCATTCAATAGTGTAGAAGAAGATGTGACAAAAAAAATTCATCGAGGTAAAATTTTATTTTTATGAGTTTTATAATGTTGAATTTGTAAAAAATTTGCATTGTGAGATGAGAAAAAAGATATAAAAGAAAAAGGATTGTGAGGATCCAAAGTGGTATATAGATGTATACTTGTAGGTAGAGGCTATGGAGGAAGCTACATGAGAGATTTGGTGGAGATGGTCAGTTTGTGGTGAGTCAAAACCCATGAAAGAGGAGATGAGTAGAGAGATTATTTGGAGGATGATGGTACATGGTAGATACAAGTTCATGAGAGGAGAGAAGAATGGTAAGGAGAGTGAAGCTAGTACCAACAAGATGTTGGAAGAAAAGGAAGAAGAAAAGACTTCATGTGCACTTTGGACAATGATGAAGTTCGCTGTAGATTGCTTGCAATCTAAAAGAATGGTTCTACCATTCAACTCTACTTTTGTGAGCCTATGCTCACAAAATTTCTACCCTAACTGTTTGATGTAGGAGCATCTATGGGTATGAAGCAATCCTATACAACCAAAAATATTTTAAAGTTTTACGCTTTTGTTTTATTTTGATTTTTGGCTACAAGTGTAAATTGTTGAAATTTTCAACTCTTCCACCATAGTAGAATTTGGTGATGGATTGTGAGAAAATAAAATTATTAATCGATTGATTTTTAAATTGTTTTAAAAGATGTTAGTTTAATGAAAAAAAAAATATTATACCCAAACTTGGTGTGGGCATTTAATATGCTTTGCAACTCCACTTTGAAATTTGAATTTGTATTTTGCTGCAAGTTGGGAATGCAAGGTGTTGAGGGAGAGTGGAAATAGTGAGTTGGAAAGTGGGAAGAAAAATTTAATTTTAAATTGAATGTATATGCTAAGAAGAGGAAATCCATGCCAAGAAGGAGTAATGAGCATTTTGGAGGTTTGAATGGCATAATATTATTTTTGGAAAAAGAGAAAAGATTGTCTGGGTCATAATTGTGAGAACCAGTCTTAGTAAAATGGGCATAACTTTCTCATATGGTAACAAAATTAAGAATTTAAAAATGATATAGAAAGTTGGAAACGAGGTGCACCAAACATAGAAACCATTTTAGAAAATTCTGAAAAATGATAGAGCATGGATAGGTAGAAAGTGACATGTTTTCCTAGTGGTTTTGTGGAAGTTGTTTTGAGAAACCAATAGTGGTTTCTTCTCACACAATTTCTATATATTGATGCTTGCAATTTGGTGAAGGGGGGTTTTTGAAGAGGTGGTGGTTGCATATCCAGATGCCGCTAGAACAATTCTAGAATGTTGAGTTGCATAATTTTGTATGTGTGAAGCCCATGTTGTATGTGAGCATATGAGCTCCGTGATTATGCAATTCATTTTCAGAATTTGAAATCAATCTATGTTGCAGATTTCTCTTCCATTTCTTGTGTTTAAGTTAATTTTTTTCCTTGTTACAATAAGTTATCAAGAAGAGAAAGTAATTAAAGAAAACAAGCTACAAAGGGGGAGAGAACAATGTGTAAAAGAGAAGTAATATGAAGAGTTGCAATGTGTTGCTATTTAGAGTTGTATCTTTGATGGTTTTTCACATCATGTGTTTCCATCACTGATAAAAGGGGATATTGTTGCAAGTATGATAACTTGGTGTTGCCATTGATGTCAACAAGCCTATGTTGTCATTAATGTCTATTGAGATTGTTTCAAGAGTGTGAACAGTTCTTTCTTTGATGAGTTGCATTATGTTATCTTTAGTACAGCCACTGGTGTCAACCTCTAGTGTTGCTTTGATAAGCTTCATTCTTTGGATGAGGAAGTACTGAAAATGATGAGGATGTGTCTTTGGTGCTTTATTTTCAAGTGTTTTTAATAGAATTTAATAAAAATAGGAAACATTGTGTTATAGTGGTATTCTAAGTGATAGAGTTTTGTTTTGGTTTTTCTCTGCATTTGTTCTAGGTTAAAGATATGCCTATGCAATTCAAATATGTTGGTGAGAGTAGTTCAAAGGTGTGATATTCAAGAGTTTGTGTGCTAGATCTCTGTAAAGAAGAAGTTTTGTTCACCAGTGTGTGAACTGTGAACTGTAGAGGTGTCTAGGAGAAATGTCTTTGCTTCGTGTTTCTCTGTAGAAAGGATTTAGGTCTTGTGATTCTGAGGAAGTGTTGATAGTGTTGGTATCTTTTTTTCTCAAGATGGTTTGAGGTTTGGTGCTTCAGAAGATAGTTTTCTAAGTTGCATTGTATGGAAAAATTGTCTGAATGTATTGGGTGTGTACATTCTTCAAGTGAAAATTGTTTTGAAGGAGTTTGTTGGATTTCAGGGTATTTTTAGAATTTTCTAGAGTGTGTCTAGGTGACATTTGTTTTCTACAAGTTATGGTGAGATTAAATGAAGCATGTACTTAAAATTTTAATGGTGTTTGCATGGGTAACGACTAACCTATTGTTTACACTACATGTGACTAATAAATACTGTTTATAGAAGCGTGTGGTATTATAGATTTGGGTTGCAATTAAGTATTGATGTGGCATGCATTCACTTCTATCCACAATAGAAGTGTTTTGACACCAAACTAATTTGAAGTTTCATGTTTAAGGTGCATAGGTGACCTTGGAGAAGTGTTGAAGGTTGAGGAAGGTATTAGTATGAGTTGAGTTGTTGAAGGATGTTGAGATTGATGCAAGAGATGTGAATGATGAGAATTGTAGTGTGTTAGAGTGAAAAATTGAGTAATGCAGTACAATATTTCATGTGTTAGTTTACTAGATGCAGTGAGCAGAGTATTTATACAATATTTCAATTAGACTATGAAGGTGTTGATATCCTTGTGGTGGATTCTCTATTTTATTGATATTCTTTTCTCTGTGTAACATTCTTTCTCTATATTCTTTTCTATTCTAACAGTGAGCCTTTTTGTAGTGATCCCTATTGTATTTGATTTTGATATTACTTATATTGTGAGCTAATCCTCACCATTGTTTTTCCCTTCTTTGGTTTTCCATGTAAATATAGTGTTCTCTTGTGTATGGTGTTTAGTTGTTTCAATTTATGTTATTTTCTTTTCAAGTTAATTCATCATAATAGACTTAAGGTTTTAATGAATAAACATGGATCTGAATGTAAATGAGGGTTTTGAAGTTTTAAGGTACAACTAACTCACCTCCTCTCAGTTGTCTTGGGCATTCAATAATGTCTTGTAGAGGTGTTCTGGCATATAGAGTGGAGTTCTAATTTTACTCCACATTTCTTCTATGTTGAAGATCTACTTGGGTAGTTTAGATATGATGATTAGAGGTATGCATAGGTGTTATATCTAGAGTTTATTGGATTGTATCATTGTGTAGAGAAATGTGTGCTCACTAGTGTGTGAATTGTGTATTGTAGTGGTGATTGGGATAAACAGCCTTTTCTTTGCATTTCTCCATAGTTTGTGTTTTAGTCTTGTGGATCTAGGAGCATGTTGATAAAGCTCAAATCTACCTTTGGTTGAATTTCGTCATGGTTTGGTGCTCTGCAAGTTGATTTCTTGCGTTGTAGTGTGTGTAAGATTATTTGGGTGAACCAAACGAGTTTATTCTCTAGGTAAAACTTCTTGTGAAGGAATTTTTTGTATTTTAGGGTGTTTGTGGAATATTCCAGATTTTTTTCAAGCATTGTGTGTCATTCGCAAGTATTCCTTGAATCAAAGAAAGTGTATAATTAAATGTTTGATGTTGTTTACACAAGTTCGAATGACCTTGGGTGTTTACACTAATTGTAAATTTTCTTCAGTGATTGTGGAAGTGTGGTGTGGCATGTATGAGTGGATTTAGGTCCAAGTTAAGCTGTGATGTGGTCTACCTTCATTCCTTTCCAACATGGGAATGTTTTGGTTCTAGCCTAATTTTAATTTGCATAATTGAGGTGTATAGTCAACCTTGTTGATTCTATTCAAGGTTGAATATGGTATAAATAAGTGATGTGTTGATAGAGGATTTGTGTGTGTGATGTGAATTGTAGAGTTGTGAAGTGCAATGTGAGATTCAATGAGTTGGACTATTGGAAGTAGTGAGAAGAAGGTGTCTACAATCTTCATAAAGGTTGTGAATTTATTGGTGATAATGTAGTGGATTTTTATTTTGGATTGAGATGGATTTCTCACTATAAAATTCTTCTTTCTTCTTCTTTGTATTCTAGCAGTGAGCCCTTTGCTAGTGAGCCTATTGTATTTGGTGCTACAATTACTTTATATTGTGAGCTAATCCTCACTGTGGATTTTCCTTTGTTAGGTTTTCTATGTAAATCTGGTGTTCTATTGTGCATAGTGTTGATGTGTTTCAATTTATGTTATTTTCTTTCATGTTAAATCATTCTAACAAATTAGAGGTTATGTGGATTTGAATATCAATGAGGTTTTTTGATGAACAACTAATTCAACCCCTCTCAATTATCTTGTGCATTCAACAATTGGTATTAGAGAAAGGTTTCTTAGAAGAAAGCTTAATCACATGAGGTAGATATAGGATGGAACACAAGAGAGATGCTCCTCTATTTGATGGATCAAATTATGCATTTTGGAAGACAGGGATGGAAGGTTTTATAGTATCCCTTGGATATAGACTTTGGAAGTCTATTGTGACTAGATACACTATGCCTAAAAATGGTCTAAGTACTGATGATAAGATCAAGGCCTATGAAAACAATGGTAAGTGGTCTTTCTAATACTGAATTTGTGAAAGTTATGAATATGACAAATGCTAAAGAAATTTGGACAAAGTTGGAAAAAATTTATGAAGGAGATGATAAGGTCAAGCAAGATAAAATGTAGAATCTAAATATCATGTTTCAAAATATGTGGATGTCATAGGATGAAAAAATTACAAGCTACATGTAGAAAGTGGATGAAGTTGTCAATTCCATTAGAGGGCTTGGTGAAAATCTTGAAGATGATGAGGTGGTAAAGAAGGTACTAAGAGCTCTAACTAAATCCTATAGTCATAAGTATTTTGATATTGATGAATTTTAGAATCTAAATAATTACTCTAGAGATCAACTAATTGGAACTTTAACTACTTTTGAATTAAGAGAGTTTGGTTGAAGTAATGCAAAAGTTGAGATTGATTCCAATATTAGCAAATTAGAAAAGACTGAAGAATCAGATTAGGAGGATCTTGATGATGTAGGAATAAAATTTGTGAGGAAAATAAAAAATGGCACTAGAAAGTATAGAGGTAAGTTACCTTTCAAATGTTTCAGTTGTGGAAAGATAGGTCATTATACTTCAAGATTTCCAAACAAAGATTTGAATGACAAGAAAAAGGAAAACAAAGGTAAAGAAATTAAGAAAATTTATTAATGTTAGATAAGATGCCAACATATTTGATGATGAATCTAACTATGGGGATGATGAGGATAGTGAATGCTTGTTCATGGCTATAAAAGTTGAATCTAATTTTGCTAACTCCAAGAGATGTGTGAAGGAAATTAAAGTGTTCTAGAAGTAGGTCATAATTCTATGGTGACAACTTTTCATGCTAGAGAGTAGAACTAGTGGATCATCGATAGTGGATGCTCAAATCATATGACTAGTGATAAAAGTAAGTTTGTTAAACTTGAAAAATATGGAGGTCTAGTTAAGTTTGGTGATGATACATCTGCTAAGATATGTGGAAAAGGTTCAATCAATTTTGGTGGAAAGCATAATATAGATGATGGTTTTTTATTTCAAGTGTCTAAGGTGTAACCTTTTGAGTGTTGGAAAATTGTGTAACAAAAGCTATAATCTTATGTTTTAGGATGATGGATGTGAGATCGAAAAGGATTTGGAACTATGGTTGCTATTGGAAGAAGGATATATGGAAATGTTTATTAGCTTAAATGTGCTAATGGTCATTGCTTTATGACTTAGATTAATGAAATTTGGCTATGGAATAGAAGGATATGTCACATCAATTTTGATAGCCTAGTGAGAATCAATTCAATTCAAGCTGTGAGAGATCTACCAAAGATTAAAAATCCCATCAATGATGTCTCCAAGGAATATAAGATTGGAGAGCAAGAAAGAAGAAGTTTCAAAGTCCAAGAATAATCTACTACTAGATTATTGGAGCTGGTATAGAAAAACCACTGTGTTTCTACCAATAATTCTTCACTTATGATAGGTATTTCATGCTATTAATTGATGATTATTCTAGAATAACATGGGCTACTTTTCTCAAAGAAAAATCACAAGCTCTAGATAATTTTAAAGCATTCAAAGTTATGGTTGAGAATGAAATGGACATGAAAATCATTTTCTTGAGGTTTGATAGAGGTGGATAATTCACCTCCAATGATTTTAACAATTTTTGTGAGAAACATGGAATAAAGAAGCATTTATCTACCCCTAAGACTCTTCAACAGAATGGAGTGGTTGAAAGAAGGAAAAAGATTGTTCAGGAAGTTGCAAGAAGAATGATTAAAGTGGAAAACCTATCAAAATTCTACTAGAGAGAAGAAATTCATATTGATATCTACATACTTAACAAAGTTAAAGCAAGAGGAAATAGTGCAAAGAATCCCTTTGAGTTTTGGTATGGAGGATTCCTACTATCAAATAATTTAGAGTGTTTGGAAGCAAATACTATATCAAAAAAGATGAAGAAAACTTAGAAAATTTTGATACAAGATCTAATGAAGGTATCTTCCTTTAAAATTTTAGAAGAAGCAAAGCTTACCGATGGTACAACAAGAGGTTGAAGAAGATTTTTAAGAGTGCAAGTGTCAATGTGGATGAAGAATTATAGAATAACTTGGTGGTGATAGATGGATATGAATTAGATGAGTCCTCTTGGAGAGAAAATGAAAAAGATGAAGGTAAGGATAAATAAGTTTAGATTGAAGAGGAATAAGCTCCAGAAAGGATCCCTAAGACCCTTAAGTATGTGCAAAAGAATCATTCTAAAGATCAGATCATTGATGACAAAAGAAAAGGTGTTTTGACAGGGATAAAAGTTGCAATGATAGAAGACAAGGTAAATCTATGTTTACTTTCTAAAATTGAACCTAAAATAGTGATTGAAGCATGCAATGTTGAATACTAGATGAAGGATATGGAAGAGGAAGTAATGTAGATTAAGAAGAATCAGACTTGAGAACTTGTCCCAAGACCAAAAAACAAGAATGTAATTGGAACTAAGTGGGTACTTTGGAATGAATTGAATGAGAATGGAGAATTAGTAAGAAATAAGGAAAAGCTTGTGTGCAAAAGCTACTCATAAGTAGAAGGGATAGATTTTGAGGATACATTTTCTTTGATGGAAAGAATGGAAGCTATTGGGATGTTTTTATCTTTTGCATCACATAAGGATTTCAAGGTTTATCAAATGGATGTGAAGTTTACTTTCTTGAATGGTGAGTTGGAAGAAGAAGTATACATTGAACAACTGGAAGGACTTCAGTTATTAGAAAAATTAGATATGGTTTGTAGATTGAAGAAGGAACTTTATGGACTAAATCAATCTCCCAAATCTTGGTATGCAAGGTTGGATAGGTACTTTATACAACAATGATTCAATAAAGGTACTGCAAATAGAAATATTTTTTTAAAAGTTGAAAAAGATCAAATCTTGATTGTGGTTGTGTATGTTGATGATATAATCTTTGAAGGAAATAAAGCTATGTGCAAGAAATTTGTAGAAGATACATGTAGAAAGAGTTTGAAATGTTTATGTAAATATGGAGATGAATTTCTTCCTTAGGCTACTAATCAATAAGACATAAAAAGGTTGAAGTTTGGAATGGAGGATTCTAAACTAGTATGCAACCCTATGCTTACTGGTTGTAAGCTGAGTAAGAATAATTAATCTTCTAAGGCTGATCAAAGCAAGTATAGATCAATGATTAGATGAATTATATACCTAACTACTACTAGACTGGATATCATGCATGCAGTTTGTCTTGTGGTTAGATTTTAAGAATATCCTAGAGAGTCACATGTTGCAACAGTGAAGAGGATATTCATATAGTTGAAGGGAACTCTACAACATGGTTTTTGGTATCCAAATGATACTAATTTCTTTATAAGTACTTACATAGATGTATATTGGGTAGGTTTTATGGATGAAAAAATAATTACAATTGGTGGTGCATTCTTTCTTGGATGCATATTGGTGTCTTGGTTAAGCAAGAAGCAATACTTAGTGTCTTTATCTACTACAAAGGTAGAATATATTGCAATAGCATCTTGTTGCACATAAGTTTTATGGATGAGGTAAACCTTGAAGTATATCATAGTGGTATATGATGAACTAATTTCTATCTTCTATGACAATACAAGTGTTATTAAAATTTCAAAGAATTCGGTGATGCACTCAAGGACAAAAAATATCTCAATCTAGTATCACTTTTTGAGAGAGAAGGTTGCATAGAATGAGGTGAAGATTGAGCATGTTCCTAAAAAGGAACAGGTTAATGATATATTTACTAAGGTTCTTCCTAAGGATACTTTTGATTATCACTGGGAGAATTTAGGGGTTATTATCCCTCCTTCTTTGAACTAGATTCATAAGGACATGCATTAGTCTAGTGGATTTGAAGATTCATTCTTTGTTCTAGACTGATGTTGGATGCTACCTCTTAGGGGATTAGATAGTGCCATTATTGGTTGTTGTAGTCAAGGGGAGTAAGTATTGGTGTAGGTTTGTGTTTTCCTTTTTAAACTATGTCAAAGGATATGTGCAATGGTTTCTAGTTGGTATAGTTTGATGTGTGCTTCTAAGGGGGAGTATGTAGAGTAGTAAAAAGGAAAAAAAATTGTAGAACAGTGGTGAGAAAGTACAAGTATGAATGATGTCAAAAGGGGAAAGTGATGAAAATGTGTTTCCCTTTTCCATTGATGTCAAAGGTGGGAGAGAGAATAATATGAAAAAGGAGAGTAGTAAACTAAGGGAGAGAGAAAGTAAAAGAGAGAAATAAAAAGAGTTGGTATGGAGCAGTATGTTGATGATCAAAGTTGTTATGTTTGTTGTTGGTTTTTTTCACATCATGTGTTGCCATCAATGAAAATGGGGGAGATTGTTGCAAGGTTGAGTTAGTTGGTGTTTTCATTGATGTCAAAAGGATTTTTTTTTTCATTGATGTCAACTAGTGATGGTTGAAAAGTTTTGATGATGCTTTGATTAGTTGCATTATGTTGTCATTAGTAAGTGTTACTAGTGTCAGCCTATAGTGTTTCTTTGTTTGTGGATATTTTTTGGCTGATTTTTTGTGTTGTAGTTGGTTTGGTGATGATGAGGAAGTGGTGAAGATGATGAGAATTTGTTTCTAGTGCTTGGTTTCAAAGTTCTTTTGAGAAAAATTCAATAAAAGAGGAAACAATGTGTTAAAGAGGTGTTTTGGCATATAGAGTGGAGTTATGGTTTTTCTCCTTGAATATATACTTATTTGGTTTTGATATGATGATCATACATGTTAATAGGTTTTACATCCAAAGTTTCATGATCTGGATCATTGTGCAAAGAAAGATGTGTTCAATAGTGTGTGAACTATGCATTATAGTGGTCTTTGGGAGAAATGGTTTTGCTTTGCATTTCTCCATAGTTTTTGTTATATTCTTTTGGTTCTAGAAGCATGCTTATAAGGTTCATATCTACCTTGGGTTGAATTTTTTCATGGTTTGGTGCTCTACAAGTTGATTTATTGAGTTGTAGTGTGTGGAAGATTATTTAGGTGAACAAGATGAGTTTATTCTCCAGGTGAAAGCTGTTGTGAAGGAATTTTTTGGATTTTAGGGTGTTTGTGGAATATTCCAAAAAAATTTCAAGTGTTGTGTGTAATTTGCAAGTCGTCCTTGAATCAAAGGAAGTGTGTACTTAAATATTTGATGGTGTTTACATAGGCTCAACTGACCTTAGGTATTTACACTAACTTATGAATTTGGTTTGGTGATTGTGGAAGTGTAGAATGGTGTGTATGAATGGATTTAGGTCTGATTTAAGGTTTGATCTGGTATACCTTCATTCCTTTTAGTCATGGGAATGTTTTGGTGCCAACCTAATTTGAATTTGCATGGTTGAGGTGCATAACGGACCTTGTTGATTGTGTTCAAGGTTAAAGATGGTATAAATAAGTGTTGTGTTGATAGAGGATTTGTGTGTAATGTGTGTGATGAAAATTGTACAATTGTGAAGTACAAATTTGTGAAGTGTAGTGCAACGTTCAATGAGTTAGACTAGTGTAAGTAGTGAGTAGAAGGTGCCTACAATCTTCAAAAAGGTTGTGAATGTGTTGGTGATGCTATGGTGGATTTTTTGGTTGCATTGAGATGGATTTCTCATTGTAAGATTCTTCTTTCTTCTTCTCTATATTCTAGTAGTGATCCATTAGCAGTGAGCCCTTCTTTCTTTTGGACAGTGAGCCTATTGTATTTAGTGAACTACAATTACTTTATATTGTGAGCTAATCCTCACAATGGTTTTTCCCTTCTTGGTTTTTCCATATAGATTTGGTGTTGTATTGTGTATAGTGTTGATGTGTTTTAGTTTTTGTTATTTTCTTTAATGCTAAATCATTCTAACAAATTAGAGGTTATGTGGATCTAAATATTAATGAGGGGTTTTGGTGAAAAACTAATTCACCCCCCCCTCTCAGTTTTCTTGTACATTCAACATTACCAACATTTTCTATGAGCTTCTCTATTTATTTACCACCCCATTCTACTCTATTTCACCTTCATTTTAAGTTTTGGACATGCTTTTAATTCAAAATTACATTGCAAATATCTTCATTATCCAAGTATGAATAAATAAAAACCTATAAAGATGTGTCTTCATTGGCTACATTTGGCATTTATTCAAACAACCAATTTTAAGTTTGAATGTTTCAATATTAATTTGTTGATAAGATTGCAAAGAATTATAATTATAATCTATTACTTCTCATTACATTCTGTAGTGGTGGAAAAAGTAGCTCTTTTCCTCAATTTGGAATAATTGATACAAAATTAACTTAATTGTGCCTTGGTTTTGTGTTGTAATGTGTTGTACAAATTCACATTAATACAGGCCCCTTTTAAAACTAAATGTACTTGAATATACCTTATTTAAGGTGTTCTAAAGTGTTGTATTACACTTTCACTCTTATCTAGAGTTTCATTAATTAATGGTGGTTAATTGAGCTTAATTGGCCTCTTTAATTCAAATTTAAACACTCTTTCAAGGATCTATCCTGACACCCAATAATGATATTGGATGACATTTAATTTGCCAAATTTGGTGTCCTGAAAAAAGCTGCTAGGACCCATTTGCCTTTAGTGGAAAATGAGTCCTCTTCACATAGGACACCCCTTTCTATGCATTTTTGAGGTGGGTTTTTTATGTTATTTCACATCCCCAAAGCTTGGCCCTAGAAAATTGTGCTAGGACCCATTTTCCTTTAGTGGAAAATGAGTCCTCTGAACATAGGACACCCCTTTCTATGCATTTTTGAGGTGGGTTTTGATGCTATTTCATCCTCTTGAAGCATAGCCCTAGAAAGTTGTGCTAGGACTCATTCACCTTTAGTGGTGAATGGGTCCCCCCTTAATAGGACCCCCCTTTTTGAATTTAATTTTGGCGAGATTTTAATAATTTTCATTCCTATATCTAATGATGAGTTGAATTATTTGAATTTCAAGGTTAATTTATAAATTTAGTATAAATATGGGGTTAATTCGCATAGTTTCACCTAAGAATCATTATGCAAGCATCCTAAGAGTTCACAAGAGCATTTTAGAGGATTCAAGAGAATTCAAGAAGACATTCAAAGAAAGATTATCAAGGTTTTATCGTAGCAATTCAAGATCATGTAATCATGAATCAAGCATGTTGTGGAGCTAATGTTGTTGATGTAGCATTAAAGATCCATTTACAAGCATTATTTTACATCTAATTTGAGATCAAGATCTACACTCTTCATGCCCACTTCATGTTAGTTTGCAGATTTACATTCCAAGACATCTCCCAAGGTATCATCATTACATATTTCATGGTTCATGCTTCAATTCCCTTATTTCATCATTTGGTTTAATTACCTAAAAGGGGTTTGACTGAGGAAAACCCCTATTCACTAACAATCAACAAGTTTTTCTCCCCTTGAATGTGTGTTTACATATTTATAGTGAAGATCAAGTGAAGAAGAAGATTGAAGCAAAATTGTCAAAATTGTCAAGTTGAAATATTGTCATTCATAGTACAAGAACAAAGAAAGGAAGCTACAAAATGTGTTACAAGATTTTAGGAGCTGAAGATTGATGATCTAAGAGTGTAGGAATCAAGGTGGAGAACCCAAAAGTTAATTTTTCGAAACCCTAAGTGGACCCATTTTCCACTAAAGGCGAATGAGTCCGCAATAGGGCTTGAAACAGTGAAAACATGGGATCTGGGAGTGCAGACAAAGAAGAATAAAACCCAAAAGTTAGTTTTGAGAACCCTAACAGAGACCCATTCACCACTAAATGGGTCTTTGTTAGGGTTTAGAATTGCATTATTTTGCGTTTCTTAAATCTGAAAATAACAAAAAAAAATTAGTCAATTTGCATTTGAAAATAAAAACAAAATTTCATTTCAAAAGGTGTTATATAGGTCATCATTTACCCTCCATTTCACTTGGATTAGGTCATAAAATTCTAGAAAATTTTGTCACAAGAGCTATAGTTTAAAAATGGGTAGAAAAAGCACATAAAACAACCTAAATTTTGTAGTTTTCACCTCTTTAAAATCCTAATTTGGGACCCATTTTCCCTTGCTAGCAAATGGGTCCCTAATTAGGTTGAACCTAAACTTTTTGGCATCTAAAACTCACTAAAAATTGCTGGCCCATAGTTGTCGTTGCACCAAAAGATCGACATGTTAATGCCCGATACAACTTCCAAAGTTAACGGATCCATGGGAGGAAATTAGTCCATGTCGTGAATCTTGAGGGGAGCGCTGACCATCTACCAAGAAAATCTCCCTCAATGTTACTTGAGGGGATTCAAACCCGACACCTTTGTCTCTAATACCACTTGTTGGCCCACAATTGTCATTGTACCAAAATATCAACCTGTTAATGCCCGATACAACTGCCAGAGTTAATGGATCCATGAGAGGCGGTTAGTCCATGTTGCAAATCCCAAGGGGACCACTAACCATCTACCAACAAAAATCACTTAGAAATCAGATTTTTTTTTTCCAAAATCCCTAACCAGGACCCCTTCATCCTTACTGGTGAATGAGTCCCTGTTAGGTCCTGATCTACAATTTTTGGGATGTCAAATCTCTATTTTAAGCTTTTGTTTGCTATTGTTACTTTTCTATTTCAGGTTTTTGAGTTGATTCATTAAACTTTGTGTATTTAGCTTAATTTGCTTCATTGAGTGCATTGTGAAAATTGAAAATGGTATTTACAACATTTTATTTTCAGATTGTTAGATAGCATAATCAGTCAATTATCATGTTCTAAATCTCAAAATTGTATTCTTCTTTTGCATGTTTTATCTATCATTGTTGCATTTCAAGTTTGTAGGACAAGCATTACATAATTTTTTCATTGCAAAAATATATGGTTATCATACTTCATGTTCTATTTTTAGATCTTGTTGAATGTTGTAAGAAAGTTTTGATAAGTGCATATGAATGAGGTCATCTCTGCTCTCTTTTTGTTCATCATTGATCCCTCTCACAATATCCCTTCTATGAGTGAGGTTAGTTTAGTGAAAGAGAATTCAACCATGGGTAATCATAACAATCATATTCGTTCTTCTCCTAATATCTCTCCTAGTTGTGAAGAAAATATTTGGGTGTTAGAAGAACTAATCATTGAGAGTTTTGAGAACCCTAGTTGTTTTTCTCCCCTTACCCCTCCTATTAGGCAGTACATTACTAAACAAGAGGACATAAGAATAGGTAATCATGATGATAAAATGATAC
Source organism: Sequoia sempervirens (assembly GCA_007258455.2). NCBI lineage: Eukaryota > Viridiplantae > Streptophyta > Pinopsida > Cupressales > Cupressaceae > Sequoia > Sequoia sempervirens. Next base: position 18,083 of record VDFB02180936.1, on the reverse strand, counting down.
AAAAAGAGACCATTGAAACCTACCTATGTAACACATCTCGCAACATCTTCCCCTCTTGTGATAATGTTATGCATGATGAGGATATGTTGGTGTTAGATAAATAAATCTTTAAGGTCTATGACAACCCTCTTTATGTTTCTGTGAATACCAAATCTGCAAAAACTAACAAGAGATCAAACAAGTGTCAAACATGTTAAAAAGCTAATCTAGTGTTCCCTATCAAATTCTTTAGCCAAATTCAATAGAAAACATGGAATAACAAGAAATTGAACAAAATAAAGCATGTAATCTAAATAAAATCAGCTAAACCTCCATCCCATAGGGGGAGTGGTGCTCCTTTGATGTGGAAAGAAGCTCTTTCCCAATCCCTTTGATAAGCTTGATGAAGTGTAGATGATCTAAGTGTAAAATTGACTATAATCTAGCTAAAATGCTTAGAAATGGTGAAAAGCTATGGAGTGAAATGCCCATAATGATAATGCTTTGAGTTGTGGATCCATATTGTGAAAAGGATGCATCTATTTGTAGAAGCCAAGGGTTGAAGAATGGAAGAAATTAGTGAATGTGGGATAAATTGAGAGCCAATGAGAATGTGCCAAGTGTCACAATTCTATTGGAGGAAGTTGGAGCACATTTTGGGAAATGTGTGAGTGGAGGAGGATGGAAGAGAAGTAAATGTTGATAGTTGAGAATTTGAAATTGGTGTAAGAAGAATTGAATGAGATTTGAGAGGATGTAAGAGGATTTGAAATGTTGCAAGAGAATTTATTGCAAATGTAAGAGGATGTGATAGGTTTTTTGAAAAAAATTGGAGGGAAATTGAATGGGAGGTTGTTGAGAGGAATATTCCTTGGAATATGCCTTGGTGAGGGAAAATAGATGAATTAAATAATTAATTGAAATTATTTTCATGTGCAACCTAGTTAGTTGACTATGGGTTGATTTAACTCTTGGGGAGTTAAAAGATGGAGGATTTGATAATGATGATTAGAAAGTTGATTTAGGATTAATTAATTGGAGTGAATTAGGAGATGTGATTTGATTTGATTGATTTTTAATCAAATGAGAAGATTAAGAGAAGATTTAATTAAATAATTTGATTTAATTAAATAAGATGAATAATTAGTTAGAAGAAGGCGAATTAATCCAATAAATTTAATTATTTGATTAATAGTTAAATTTTTTGAATTTAATTAAATAATGTTGATTATTCAATTAATTGATGAATTTGAAGTGATTTAGGAAGAAATGGTGTTAGTTAATCAGGATCAGATGCATAGTATCAATCAATAATTTTTCAGTGTCTATGTTTTTCCCCTCTTTGAAGTGAAGTACCTATTGTGTCGATTCAAAGAATAACATTGCCATGATTAAAATTTAAAAAAAATTGATTTTTTTGGATGGCTCACTACTACCCCAACATAAGGAATTATGCTGCTACACTACCTCCTCGATAGATCGAGCAAAAATTGAAAATTTTCTTTGAGCTCATGAAAAAGATTCAACAATGATTCAAGAGTAGAAAACAACCTATGGGATGTGAATTTAGGCTTACAACGATGAAAATGAGTCAAAATGGGTTTCATTCAGGAAAAAATAGATTAAATGGGTTCAAAAACCCTAAAAATTTTGCATAAAAAGGGTTAAGAGGGTCACTTTCAAATCATTTGCACACTTGACCTTTAAAGATTCTAATAATTTTGCTCTGAGATGCTGACGAAATGGCAACTCATGCACTTCCTAGACTTCAGATAGATCAGGTTCATGAGTTCCAATGACCTTAGGATGTAGGACCCCCAGTATGCCTCTAAAAACTTTTCTTGTTTTGCATGATTTTGGTGCATTTATTAGGGTCCTTTTAGGTCAACCAAAAGCAGTCCTTTAGGGTGTCACATTTGTTACAGGTGGCATTGCATTTGCAGATGCCGACCCGTGCTTGCGCTAGAGCATCACACAATATTGAATGGTCTTGGGGTCACCGAAGGAATGCCAAATTTCCTTTGTGAGATAGCATCGCGTGACCCAAAAAGGAAACAAGATTGCCCCAAAATGCTGACTCACCTTTGTGGTGGAGCGCCACATTTGATTTTGGCATCGCTTTTTCAAATGATAGAGCGTCGCTTTTGCAAAAGCCACACCACCTTTGCTTCTTAGGGACTTTTAATTTTTGAAAAGGTGTATGTTTGGAAAAATTTTGACATCATGCACATTTTGGTTGCAGGAGGTCTTGCCAATGCTCCATTCAAAGGAGCACAAGAGCTGATTTTTGTGCAAAGCGAGGCATTTATCAGATCAAGCCCTGTTCTTCCTTGATGCAATTAGATTTGGCCACATTTCCTAGATGCTCGAGGTGTAGAATCACCTTATGATGATGAAAATATTGGTGGAGAGATGGCGGAGTGAGACCTCTTCGTTCCATCTACTGACTGGTGAGGCCACAATGAAATTGGAGGACATGTAGTGGATCTTGAGGATCCCTATACATGGTGAGCTGATTATATATGATGTTGAGGCCAGTGGTGATGCCATTTTCTATCTATTCAGTGTTGATTCATACAAGTGGATAGCCACTAGATAGACCTTTGCCGATACGAGGGGATTGCCCCTGATTTGACTTTTTTTTTGGTGCATTGATCTCGGGAACCCTTGTTCCTGACCAGAGAGAAAAATGATGTAGTGTTGGGTGGGGGATCATTTGGTCCTATATAATGGAGGATATGGCCATCTATTCCTGGGGTCCAGTCGTCTTGGCATTCTTGTATCATGATATGCACTAGGTTGTATACAATGGGGCCCACAGCATTGGAGCAGTCATTACTCTTCTTCACGTGTGGGCCTATGAGCACATTGTCATTTTGATGCCATAAATAGCAGACATTCAGAAAAACCATGATGATCCTACAACTTGTAGATATGGGGGGATGACCACCCTCTATTACAAAGGTATTACAGGCATCCCACACTAGAGGTGAGTTCTTGATGAGATGACAGTATTTTGGTGGAGGCATTGGCTCCACTTTTCTAGATAGCATGATGATGGTGATAAGCTCTTTTACTATCAACAGTCTAGATATATGCAAGGGAGAGAGCACTATATGACTAAGCGGTACCTCTCGGATAGGGTTTCTTGCTAGTTCAGGGAGGTACAAGATGCCCTAGATGATAGTCAGAGAGCCATTTTTACTCGAAGGACTAGAGAGGTAGCGTGGGGATAGAGGATCCCACCTTAGTAGGCCATCAATGATTTTAGACAACTAGTCATGGTTCCATGGGTTTACTTTGACGGTCATACAGATGCAAGGACCACTCAAGCGTATGATGCATATTGGTTGGCTCATGCCTTGATTCAATTGACTTTACTAGTTGTGTTAGTTGTGACCAGAGAACAAGTTAGAGGACCCCAGATTGGATAGGTGCCACAATAGCTAGGACACTAGCCACATGATGGTGAGGATGGTAGCAAAGATCATGATGGAAAAATCCCCCCACTAGTGCTATCCATCAGACAGAGGCCACCAATTCAGCCACATCAGCATATGCCACCCCCACCACCGGGTCCCAATCCTAGGGATAGACAGATAGTAGCATTGTTGGTGCAGGTGCAGGTTTTGACAGGGTAGCTTTAGTAGGCCCATGCTCATATTTAGACATTGGTCTAGGAGAGGGACCGGGGATGATAGGAGGTGGCACAAGAGTGCCAAATGAGGTAAGATTCAAACATGGCCTTGGCATTGGAGAAAGGAAGGAATCAGTAGCTAGAGGCTATGGTTATGGAATCCCTAATTATTATTTTTTGTGTTCCATTTCCAAAATATTGATGAATTTAATGAACTATGGGTTTTGTCTCCTACTACTGTATAAGGGGTTTTAGGTTTACCTAAGTCTCATTTGAGAAACCTTTGAGTCTATATACTCACCTAGGTTCTAATTTTTTATTGAATCCATGTGTTGGTCATCAATCCTTTAAGTCATGACTCTTGACATCAAAACTCGTTGAGTGACCGCCCCCTTAGTCCTATTTTACCGTTTTATCCTGTTAGATCATTACCTTGGAATTTTCCCTTAGTTGGGTTGAATATTTCCTAATGAAAATTCTTAAAGTATTTAATGTCATGGGTGGCTTCATCAACCTAGTCAGGGTCCTTTTAGGATTAACAATTTTTGACATGTGCAAATATAAGAACCCCTAATTTTCATTCGATTAGTGCAAAATATTTAGACCATATCCTGTATGCTCGTTCCATTTTGTCCCTCATACTTTTATTTATTCAAGCTCAAGAGTGAAGGCCATGTATCTTTGATGATTTGTGGGCTAGACATCGTTGATGAAGCATGCAATAGGTCATCAAAGAAGATCAACAGTGGGAGATAAATGAGGTGACCGAATTTGGACCATTCCCCTAATGCTTTTTTTCTTTTCTTGATTATTAAAATAATCACATGGGCTAGTGAGCGATTGCCACTTGTCTTTGCTGATGATGGACCTGAGGGTTAGTATTGTTGAATTTCAAATAAATCATTGGTCGATAGTGGGTGACATAGATTAATCTTGACTATTCCTTGGCATCCCATGTGGGCCCCATCCTTCTTAACAAATTCCCAATGGGGAAGTAGGGGTCTGCCACATGGAATAATCTTGAGAACGTGGAAGCATAGATATGTAGGAAAATATTTAATTAAAATATCAACACGAGGCATGGGAGGTAAAGTGTGTGTTACTAATATGCATATATTGCATGTGCTAAAAATATCTTTTAACCTAAGTCATAGATGTTGTATGAAAGATAGAGTTCCAACTTGCTAAGGAGTGTGTATGACGAGGCCAAGAGATCTAACCTCAACTTATCCCCATCTCCCTGTTGATGAAAGTTACATACAAATTATGGCTCATGGGGGTGAGGGAAAAAGGACACATGGACCATGGCTATAAAGATAAAGAGATAGTGGAGCCCACGTACTCCAAGTAAGTGTTTCCATGTGTCCTAAAATTTGATGAGTTTTGTGGCTGTACACAATCAGAGCTTTCGTAATAAGCTAGTCAAATCTAGATCATGAATCAATTAGCTCTCTAAGAAGATCAATGACTAGTATTCAAAACTAAGTTGAAGGAAACCAAGCTATTCTGGTTCGTGTGAGTGAGCCTCAATAACTGAAAGGACATTGAGCTACCAAAGTAAGGAATTGCATAATTATTAATGTTTATCTTAAAGGCATAATTCAGCATTAAAGGTCTACTCAATAGACTCAAGGAGCTCATGCTATGGTTTCTTAACATTTTTTGACATTGAAACTAGGGTTGTCAATCTACGAGAAAACTAGTAAGTCAATTGTTGCTTTCCTTCTAGCATTACTAATAAATTGTGGTTTTTCAAGCTTAAGTCTATTAGGGTTTTCTTGGTTCAACTTTTTAAGGTTTTACATTTATAAAGAAGACCTTTTTAATTCTGCATTTACATAATTCGTGCTAAACCCTCACAAAAATTTTAGGCCTGTTCAGTTAAACTAAAAAACCCTACCTTGTAGTACTTCCTGCCTTATGGCTCCTAAAGTAAAAGTGTCTTTGTCCAAAGGGGAAGCTTCCACTTCCAAAAATCCTCTGAATAAAGACCTTATGGATCAATTACCACCCTCAACTAGTGACAAACCTAAAGGCCAGTTGATTCCCAAAGGTCCTCAAATAGTAGAAGGTTTGTTCAAGAGAAGATGTTCTATCAGGGATGCTAAATTGCCTTATACTAGATGGGAACTATTTTATTGTTGGTTCAAGAACAAAAATATGGGTATCCCAATGGGAAACCCTTGGAATCATGACTTGGGAAAGTTAATTGTGCCAAATTTCTATATGGATGTTGACTTTCTTAGGGAAATAGCTACTAATTATGACCCGGTCACGAGGACTATCAGAACATATGATGGAAAATAAATGTTTAAGATCACTAAAAAGGAATTAGATATTTTTTTTAAGCTCACTGAATGGAGTGATGAAATGGATAAGATAAAAGGAGATGCTCTTAGGAAAGAGTATGATAAAAACCAATATTTTATTCAGAGTCCATATCTTGCCAAGATTTCCAACTGAAATTGTAGGTCGAAGGATTATAATAGGACCACATGATAAGGAGCCTTTCCTTGTTAACTATTTTGTTCCCTATTTCAAAAGGACCTTCTATTCCATTTACCAGATAATTGGCTATGATCTTGTCTCTGGAATACCAATGACATGGATGTATATGGTTTCTCATATCCAACATCCCCAATATTGTGCAATGTATTATTATGTAGGATTTCTTTCTAAAAGAATGCATGAGGGATTGGTAAGATTAAAGAAAGGTGAATTTGGGGTAAGGTTGAGATGGTACTCACTTCTAATGCATATGTTTTTGTACAAGGGTGCAATTTACTTTCGACATAATATTGACTTAAAAAGATAAAGGGGTGACTTGGATTTTCCTGTGCAATGTTGGACCACAGTCTTGGACAAAGATGATAGGACATATGATTATGTCCCATTTCAGAATTTGTTTGCTTTTGAACTAAAAAAATCTTTGATAGTGAAGTTACCTAGAATTCCCATTTCTCTACATGATTTCTTAAGACCCAAGGAGAGAAGGCCTAAGATAGGATTTGATCATAATTGGGGAGGTGTTATGTCACACCCTAATTACACTATCATCTTATCTCACACCCTGATTACACTATCTTAAGAGTATATGGTTCCAAAGTAGCACCTCACTTGTTGTTGAGGTTTGTTCCAGAAATAATTGGATTCCTTGAGGTTATGTGGCAACTAGAAAATGTTGAAAATGAGCATTTTTTGAACCAGGGAAAAGGAACATTCTTTCCTTCATACACCTTTTTTTATTATTTTGTAATGACCAAAGGAGGTTGGAATAACATCCTTGAAATACTCAAAGCATACCACATGCAGAGGATAGTTGAGAGGGTCAAGTATGATCCTGAAGGTTCTATGGCTTGGTTAAATGAGAGAAACAAGAGTTACAAATATGTTCACATTTTCCAGTATCTAGAAAATGTAATTTGAAATATATCAAACACTTTGGAACAAGAAAACAGATTAGCAAGGTGGATCACATTCAATAAGATACAAAGGAAAATAAAGCAGGAGGAACCTGAGCTCAAGGTCCTCCTAGAGGCTGAGGATATAATACAAAAGGTGGAGCATGTAACAAGGAATTTTTATTCAATAGTGGGTCACCTAGAAACTAAAGGGGTAATTAGTAAAGATAAAGGGAAGGCTCCAATTGCAAAAGAACAGAGTGGAGGAGAAACCCCTACTTTAGGAGAGGAGTCTACAACACAAGCCCACCAGGAACCAAAGATAAAGTTCTTTGTAAGGAGAAAGAGTAAGGAAAAGAAAGTTGATGAAGCTTGCATTCCCACTCAGCAAGGGGAGCACAAGCCTCCTTCTCCTATGCCAAAAATACCACCCCCATCTCCACCAAGACTAGTAGAGCCATAAATTGTGAATATTGATTCCCCACCAACAGGTGAACTACCACTCGAAGGGCCACCATTAAAAGCACAAAAGATTGAGGCCACTAGTTTAGTGGACTATGATGATGAAGGTTCCAATGATGAAATTTGGGTGTCAAAACAGGAAATGTAGGAAGGAGTTCCCACTGTATCTATAGTAAGGGAAACAAATCAATTGGTTAAAATATTGAGTAATGTTGATTTTAGAGGGCTCAATGGAAGTGATGATTTGCAGGTTGAGGAATGTGCCAAATTCTTAGATGATGACTCATTTGTAAAGACTCAAGATTTTATGGAATTTGCATATAGGGCTAAAAGAGATGAGTATCTCAATAATATGGCTATAGAAAGGAAAATTCACCTAGAACTTCTTCATGCTATCATTCAAAAAAATGTGTTAAATAAAATGAGAGCCAAATTCCAAAATATGACTAAAAAGGAGGGTCGGGAATTGGTGAGAACTAGTGGCATCTTGGTGCTACCAGAATGGGATCTAACTTCAGCCATAGCTTTTGACATAATCAAGAAATGTGAAAGACCTCTCTATAATACACAAGAAGTTGTACTTGCATTACAGGGGTCTACTTTCAGTGAGGAATGTGAAGCCTTGGCTATATGGTCTTTAGCCCTAAGCACAAGAAATCCAGACATTGTTGAGCCTGCACCTAACTACAGTGGAGGCCTGATAATAAAAAGAGTGTCAGAAACATTGGCCTTAGAAGCTACAAATATCTCAGTTCATGTTGCATAGTTCACAAGGGCCACTATGGAGTTTGTGACTGTTGAAAGTGATAAACTCGGAAAAAAATTGAATAACTTGTTGGTTAAGTATGGAGATATTGAGAGGGATAATATGCAACTACATAAAAATGTAGCATTATTGGAGGATGTGTTGCAAAGGTTACAACCTGGAAAGCCCAAGAAGAGTGATGTTGACTCTCCCACCCTCCACAAGAGGACATATCCCTACAGTTTACTGATGATGTAAGTTCATCGGCAATTGTGCCATATAATATGAGAAGTGTGCCTATTTCAATAGTAGAACCCAATACATCAGAAGGACCATAGGTGGAAGGGGATATCAATAGGGATGGATTGCTGATGCAATTAAATGAATACAAAGAAAAATATAAAAGTCATGATGAAGATGCTTTTAAGAGAAATATGAGGATTGTCACATCAGTGCTAGAGCATCTGAATAGAAGAGTGAATAACAAACTGAATAGTATTCACTATAGTTATTGATCCATGGTTGATGGCATCTGAATATTTGACATTGAAAAAGAAAGAACTATTCCACTCATGGAACTCTAAATACCTAGGAAGCAGGAACTGATATTGATAGGAATTGGGGTTAAGCAAGATCCCAATCCACCTGAAAAGCTTAAGCTTCTGGTAAATAATATTGAGGGATATAGAGGAAATATTGAGACATTGGAGAACAAGATAAAGGAATTGGTAAAATCCTTTCATGAATCTCATCATGGCCTTCTTCCATCCATTTTAAGGGATGATGGTAGCATTAAGACTCTACAAGAGTGGAAAAATGAAGCAAATAAAGTTATTTTAGATCAAGCTATGAAAATTTGTCAAAAATTTGATATGGAGACATTAAGGGTAAATATGGATATGTTAGCTCATGTTGAGACTATCCTATGAGATTTTGATAAGGAAGCTAACCAGACTGTCACCAAGTATGCATCTTATAGATAGAGGGTTGATGAAGTAATGATATTTTACTAACCTACTGAAGAAGAATTCCTAGCATGGAAAGGCAAGTACTTGGAAGGAGTAGGGGTCTAGCATAAAAGGTGGCGGGCCAATGATTTTAACTTTTGAAAGTCTGCAACCATGATGAATAACAAATAGATGGGAATGCACTACATAGCCTGAATTTAGTATGGATTAGGCTTTTGATAAATTATGGAGGAATATAGTGCATCTTCTTCAAAGTTGAAATGATTGCAAGGCTGCAAATGTGGTTTTTCTTTTGTCTTATCTTTTTCTATTTTCTTCATGCTTTTTCTTCCTTTCACTTTGTGTGCGTGGGTACAAGTTTTGAGGTAACTGTTGATTTGTACCCATTTTCAGAATTGGACCAGATCTCCAACAACGAATGAATACTACTTTCACTTCCTCACATGTCTCCCACCTCTTGGGAATGCATTGTAGCTGAATGAGAGAATCTTTGATCTGGTGGTCCAATAGGGTTTTGACATGTGTACTTTCTAGCTTGAGGCTTGTTTTTCTCCTTTGTTTCTATAAGAAGGAATTCAGGTCCAAAAAGTAGGGGTTCATTGTCTATGTAATTAACACTATGAATTGTAAGGAGAATACTAAGCATGTTTTAAAGTTTTTGGTCTCAATGTTAAGAGTTCATAGTTATGTATGTAATTTGGATAACAGTATAGCAAGTATATACAGCGAAATACCAATTTCATGGCTATTATCTCTCCTTGTGCTCATTTAATGAGTTATGAATGAAAGTAATCTAGGATTTCTTTTATTTGTCTCTATTGTTCATCAATGGATGTTGGATTTCATTCCTACTTATTAATTCAATGAATTAATGTAAATGCATGGATGAGATTGTCAGCTCATAAAAATCAGGTGTTAGGATATTGATAAGTAGTATTCATCATGGATGTAATAGGGGAATGTTGTAATGCAGTATCTCTTGAGACTACAAGTTGTTGTTGTTGAATTGTTATCTAGTTATATAGGTTGATATTAACTCCATGCTTAGGATAAAGGAATTGGTTCATACAAAGTACTTATGGTTCAATTTTTGTCTTGATTCATTAGCTAATCACTTTTAATTTACAAAATCTCATATGGATACCATTATACTTGTTTTTTGTTGATGTCCTAACTTCTCATGCTTTAAGTATAAAACATTGATAGATAAGTTTCCAACTTATTTAATGTATTAGGACCTTGAGAAACTTTATGAGAAGTATCTATTATTGACAATGTATTTGATTATAGTTTTGTGATGTTCCTAAGCATGCATTATGGGACAACCCTTCCAGGTTTTACAGAGCCCAAAGTGTAGGAGTAGAAGTTTTATAGCTTCCACTTGTTTGTTGGCCAATCCCTATGGAGTACTGATTATTGGAAATGGTGAAGTCCATAGGTATTTCTAGAAATCAGTTTGGTTCTTAAAAAAAATAAACAACAGATTGGTGACTTTGTTGGGGACAACTAAGTCTAAAGTTTCTAGTGTAGATCTAGTGCAATTAGAGTCAAGTGTTTGTTGTGAGATTTTTCATTATGTGAAGAATAATTGGTTTAAATTCTATTGCATTAGTCACATCACCCTAAGTCTTATGCGTCAAGTCTTGTTTCATTATGTCACCTTGTGTTGGGTTATGTTTAAAATTCTCTTTGAAGTTACAAGTACAAAGTCAAAGTGCAATCACTTTATATTTCCTAGAATCCTAGGTGGCGACTCTGAATTCTCTAACACTAGTGTAAAGTTAAGTTCTCAAAAAGAACATAAGGAAAAGGATTTTGACATATTTGACACCATGAAGAAGACTAGAAGTTATGGAAAGAAGCATCCTGAGCATAAGGCAAAATTTGAACCTACTAAAGAGAAACAATCTACTTGGGTAAAGAGGAGCTCTGAATCAATTAAGTCTAATGACTCTCCTACTGAGGAATCCCCTACATTCAATATTTAAGTGAGTAGTTCCAGTTCCAATGAGTAGGCACGTGAAGTAGAAGGGTCTAACATAGACTAAGGAAGTTTCCTTTTTGAGCAAGTGTTTGATAGTGAACTAAATATTTCAAGAGAGGAGGATAGGTGGGAGTTTTGGGGAAATAATAAGGATTTTTTTGAGCTTATAACTCCTAGAGTTGGTTCTGTGTTCAATGGAAATAAATTTAAGCCAAGAGGTGACTCTCCTAGTGCACAAGTGCACCTTTCTCTTGAGGAAGATCCTACTAACTAGCCCTACTATAAGTAGTATTCATCATGAACTTAGTGGATTATTTTCTCTTTAATTTTGACTTGGCTTGTGGACCAAATCGAGGAAGCAAAAAAATTGAATTGGCTGTTGGATTTTTGTAGCAGTTGCGATGGAACTAAATGGTCTACAAGGAAAAACCTACATAAATGGAAACATCTATGATGATAAGGATGCTGAGTTGGAGATTGTTTTTGTGTGATCTTGAACCGATTCTCAGAGAGCCTGTTGAGAACAAATGCATATATGTATGCATTGGACGTTCTATAGCGTGAGTAGAAGTGACGGGCTGATAAGCCAAGGAGCTGAAAGAGCCGAGAGCCAGAGAGAGGATAGTGAGGACCGAGTGGTCGCCAAAATGCCAAACCATGAGGTTGGAAGCAGAGGAAGAGAGAAGAGAGTTGTGCTGGAATCTCTCTTGATCATGAATGCCATGATTGATCTCTCGGGGATAGTGTGTTACCAGTTGTATCCAGATGAACAAGATGTAATCTCTGAAAAGGCTAAGAGCCTAAACTGTATTGTAACGTCTGTTGCTAAATAATACAATGGCTTGAACTTTGGAGAGTGGGGTTTTTTACCTGAAAGGGTTTTCCCCACGTAAAATCTTTGTGTTCTATTTTCTGTAGTATCTTTCATCTATGTTGTTGCTTGTTGTTGAATTCACATATGTTTTTCTCAGAAGGATCAATGTGGGAAATAACTGTGTCTATTTCTACTTTAGGACATAGTTGTTTGTGTCTTTGAGGTAATCTTCAAAATTGAAGTTACCAAAGGCACTACTATTTGGATTTTCATTAGATATGCCTAGATTTCTTACGATTTCATTGGAGAAATACCAAAAATCTAGTGGAGGGAATTCATGGATCCTTGTTGCCACTGATTATTTCATGAAATAGGTAGAAGCAATACGTACCAAGAAGGAAATAAGTAAGGTGGTGATAGGTTTCCTCTTCAATAATATTCTCATTAGGTTTGGAGCCCCATAAAAGATCATATCAGATAATGCCATGTGTTTTAGGTTTGAGGAATTCAAATATTTTTGTGATAAACATGGTATAAAATTTTCTTATTCTTCACCTTACCATCCTCAAGGAAATGTTCAAGCTGAATCAAATAACAAAAGTTTGATGAAAATCATCAAAAGGGTGATGGAGAAGAACAAAAAGGCTTGGGAGTCAAAGCTGAAATTGGCACTCTGGGCAGATAGAGTGACTATGAAAAAGGCTACTGGTTATTCACCATTTGGATTGGTATATGGTCTAGATGCTAGAATACCACAGAATAACCTACTAAAAATGTATAAGTTTGTGCAAGCATATGATGAAGAGATCTATGATGGGGTATGTGTAGGATCATGATGGGCCAAAAAGTGGCAATATGATGGGTATGTGGCTGACGACTTTTTTTAACCCAAAATTAATGAAACGAAAAAAGTTTTTAAAGGAGATTCTCAGATTTCCACCAATATAAATTATGCTTTACTTTGAATTTAATAAGTAATCATTATTCATTTTCTATTCAAATTATGACTAAAATCCTGATTGATAGGCTGATTGAAAAACATCTATAACTTTCAAACGGTATCACATTTTTTGAATCCAAAACATGTGTCACATTCTATGCTTCACATACTATATAGGATTAAAAAAAGAAAATTAAATTTCATGAAGTTTTGACCAAGTTAAGGTGGTTAGACATATGAGTTTTTATATTTTTAAAAGTTGTAATAAAAAATTATAATTAATTATTTAGTTGGAAAAATAAAACAAAAAAATATGAATCACATTGGGACATGAGTCCTCTACTTATATCTAAAATCTTATAAAAAAATATTATCATTTTATTGTGGTTAGGGTGGTCAGACAGACACCTACTTATTTTTTCCCTGAAATTTAAGTACTACTACATTGAAATTTCAAAGTTTCACCAAATAATTTTTATTTTTTTTAAATCCTAGTAGTTTAGAAACTACATTCAATTTTCTACAAATTATATTCTTACATATTTTTGATATAATATAGATAACTTATTCAAATTTTTACATCAAGTTGCCTAACTCTGATTTTTTTGATTCTTTTGCCACTTAAGGGCCTATTTTTTCCATGATGATCTTGCACATACCCAATGATATGCAACATAGAATTAATAATCTAGCCTCACAATCCATGGCTTTCAAAAAAATTGCCCCTTTAGGGGACATCACTATGACATTGATCAAGGGCCAATTTTTTCAATCTTTCCAACCATTTGAAACAATGGACACACCTGTCTCAATCCATGAATCCCTTATGGGATTCAATGAATCTTCAACCACTTTGACCTCTTTTTCCAATACCCTTCACAAAAATTCATCAAACAATCATAATTCATATGACAAAACACCAAATTTCATGATTTTTTTCCATATTTAAGGCTTCTTTAGTATTGTTCCAACAAACCCTCCATTTACAATCAAATACTTAGGGTTTTAATGAAAAACTATATAACCAGGCTTCCCAAGCTAGACCAAAGCATGAAACACATCATTTTAAGCATTATGGATGGGCCCTTATCTGATAGCTAGTGCACATGGTGAGTATTCCTATTTCCTCCAGAGCTTGACAAGTGAACTTTTTGAACTGCAAGTACATGGACAATTCTTTAAACCATACTTCTCCTAAGTATGTTACTATTCCATGTACAATGTAGATTTTGTACATTTTGCATATAGGTGTGTTTGTTTTATGTTGTGTCTTGTTTGGTCTTACCACCTAGTCTGGGTAGTTCCTTGGTTTTTTGATCTCTTGTATTTTGACTCATCTGCTTCAACCATAGAGTCTAAGATCTCATCATGCCTACAAGAGACATACGTCCCCAGTCAAAGCCATTGATGGAACCCCTAAAAAAAAAAATCTATGTTCCATTTCCAAAATCTTGATGAATTTAATGAACTATGGTTTTTTTCTCCTACTACTGTATAAGGGGTTTTAGGTTTACCTAAGTCTCATTTGAAAAACCTTTGAGTCTGTATCCTCACCTAGGTTCTAATTTCTGGTTGACTCCTTGTGTCAGTCATCAATCCTTTAAGTCATAACTCTTGACATCAAAAGACATCGAGTGACTGCCCCTTGGTCCTATTTTACTGTTTTATCCTGTTAGATCATTATTTTGGAATTTTCCCTTAGTCGGGTTGAATATTTCCCACTAAAAAGTCTTAAAGTCTTTTATGTCGTGGGTGGCTTCGTCGACCTAGTTAGGTCCCTTTTAGGATTAACAATTTTTGACATGTGCAGATAGAAGAACCATTGAGTGTCATTCGATTAGTGTAGAAGATCTAGACTGTAGCACATATGCCCATTCCATTTTATCCCTCATACTTTTATTCATTTGGGCTCATGGGTGAAGGCCACGTATCTCGAATGATTGGTGGGCCATACGTCATTGATGAAGCATGTAGCAGGTCATCAAAGAAAATAAATGGTGGGAGATAAATGAGGTGGCCGAATCTGGACTGTTCCCCACATGCCCATTTGCTTTTCTTGATTATTAAAATAATCACATGGGCTAGCGAGCGATTGCCACCTATCTTTGTTGATGATGGGCCTGAGGTTTAGTATTGTTGAATTTCAACTAAATCAATAGTTGATATTGGGTGACATCAATTAATCTTGACCATTCCCTACCATCCCATGTGGGTCCCATCCTTCTTGCTAGATTACCAATGGGGAAGCGGGTGTTTGCCATGTGGAATAATCCTGAGAACGTGGAAGCATAGTTATGTGGGAAAGTATTTAATTAAAATCTCAACATGGGGCATGGGAGGGAAAGTGTGCATTACTAATATGCATATATTTCACATGCTTGAAAGATATTTTAACCTAATCCATAGATGTTGTATGAAAGATAAAGTTGCAGCTAGCTAAGGAGTGTGTATGATGAGGCTGAGAGATCTAATCTAAGCTTCTCCCCATCTCCCCATTGATGAAAGTTGCATATGAATTATGGCTCACAGGGGTGATGGAAAAAGGACATGTGGACCATGGATATAAAGACAAAGAGATGGTGGAGCCCACGTACTACAAACAAGTGTTTCCATGTGGCCTCTTGTCATTTGATGAGTGTTGCAGCTGTACACAGTCAAATCTTTCATAATAAGTTGGTCAAATCTGGATCATGAATCAATTAACTATCCAAAAAGATCAACGGCTAGTATTCAAAACTGAGTTGAAGGCAAGCAAGCCATTCCAGTTCATGTGAGTGAGCCTTAATAACTAAAAGGAAATTAAGCTACCGAAGTAAGGAATTGCATAATTATTAATGTTTATCTTAAGGGAATAATTCAACATTAAAGGTATACTCAATACACTTAAGGAGCTCATGTTGTGGTTTCTCAACATTTTGTGACGTCAGAATGAGGGTTGTCAACCTACGAGAAAACTAGTAAGTCAGTTGTTGCTTTCCTTCTAGCATTATTGATAACTTGTTGGTTTTTCAAGATTAAGTCTATTAGGGTTTTCTTGGTTTGGCTTTTTAAGGTTTGACATTCATAAAGAAGAATTTTTTAATTTTTCATTTGCATAATTCATGCCAAACCCTCACAAAAGTTGTAGGCCTTTTTTAGTTAAACCGAAAAGCCCTTCCTTGTAGTACTTCCTGCATTATGGCTCCTAAAGTAAAAGTGTCTTCATCCAAAGGGGAAGCTTCCACTCCCAAAAGGAGTCTAAATAAAGACCTTATGGATCAATTACCACCCTCAATTAGTGACAAACCTAAAGTCCAATTGATTCCCAGAGGTCCTCAAATAGCAGAAGGTCTATTCGATAGAAGATGTTCCACTAGGGATGCTAAATTGCCTTATACTAGATGGGAACTATTTTATAGTTGCTTTAGGAACAAAAATATGGGTATCCCAGTGGGAAACCATTGCAATTGTGACTTGGGGAAGTTAATTGTGCCAAATGTCTATATGGATGTCGACTTGCTAAGGGAAATAGCTGCTAATTATGACTTACTCATGAGGACTATCAAAATGCATGATGGAAAATAAATGGTTAAGATCACTAAAGAGGAATTGGGTCTTGTTTTCAAGCTCTCTGAATGGAGTGATGAAATGCATAAGATAAATGAAGATGCTCTTAGGCAAGAGTATGATAAAACCAAGATTTCCTTAAGAGTCCACATCTTGCCAAGATTTTTGGTAGAAATTGTAGGTCGAAATATTGTAATAGGACCGCATGATAAGGAGATTTTCCCTATTAATTATTTTGTTCCCTATTTCAAAAGGACCTTCTATTCCATTTTCCAAATAATTGGCTATGATCCTATCTCTAGAATTCCAATGGCATGGATGCATTTTGTTGCCAATATCTAGCATCCCCAATATTGTGCAGTGTATGATTATGCAAGATTTCTTTATGAAAGAATGCATGAGGGATTGGTAAGATAAAATAAAGGTGAATTTTGGGTATGGTTCAACTGGTATTCATTGCTAATACACATGTTTTTGTCCAAGGGTGCAATTTACTTTGGACACAATATTGACTTAGAAAGAAAAAGGGGTGACTTGGATTTTCCTATTCAATGTTGGACCATAGTCTTGTTCAAAGATGATAGGACATATGATTATGTCACATTTCAGAACTTGTTTGCTTCTGAACTAAAAATAGCTTTGATTGTGAAGTTACCTAGAATTCCCATTGCTCTACATGATTTCTTAAGACCCAAGGAGAGAAGGTCTGAGATAGGAGTTGATCATAATGAGGGAGATGTTATCTCACACCCTGATTACACTATCTTAAGAGTACATTGTTCCAAAGTAGCACCTCACTTGTTGTCGAGGTTTGTGCCAAAAATTATTAGATTCCTTGAGGTTATGTGGCAACTAGGAAATATTGAAAATGAGCATTTTTTGAACCAAGGAAAAGGATCTTTCTTTCCTTCAATTTTTTTTTTTTTTCTAATTTTGTAATGACCAAAGGAGGTTAGAATAACATCCTTGAAATACTCAAAGCATACCACATGCAGAGGATAGTTGAGAGGGTCAAGTATGATGCTGAAGGTTTTATGGCTTGGTTAAATGAGAGAAACAAGATTTACAAATATGTCCACATTTTCCAATATCTAGAAGATGTAATAAGAAATATATTAGACACTTTAGAACAAGAAAATAGATTAGCAAGGTGGATCACATTCAATAAGATACAAAGGAAAATAAAGTAGGAGAAACCTGATTTCAAGGTCCTCCCAGAGGCTGAGGATATAATACAAAAGGTGGAACATGTAAGAAGGAATTTTGATTCAATAGTGGTCCACCTTGAAACTAAAGGGGTAATTAGTAAAGATAAAGGGAAGGCTCCAATTGTAGAATAATAGAGTGGAGGAGAAACCCCTACTATAGGAGAGGAGTCTACATCACAAGCCCCCAAGGAACTATAGATAAAGTTCTTTGTAAGGAGAAAGAGTAAGGAAAAGAAACCTGATGAAGCTTACATTCCCACTTAGCAAGGGGAGCACAAGCATCCTTCTCCTATGCCACAAATACCACCCCCATCTCCAACAAGGCTAGTAGAGCCTGAAATTGTGAATATTGATTCCCCACCACTGAGTGAAATACCACCCAAAGGGCCACCATTAAAA
>VDFB02180935.1:21259-46671 GCA_007258455.2 Sequoia sempervirens | reverse complement strand
GACAAAGATTAACCACCGTTCTGATGCAAATGTGGAACTGTCATCGATGATATTTGCTTTGAACGTCATGTCCTTTGACATATTTGCATCATATTGGGCTATTAACCTCAAGACAGCAGACAAAGAAAAATCATTCTCGTTCCTTGCTACGCTAGTGCAATACATCATTGAGTATGCTCCCGAGTAATGATATCAAAAATCAAACAACTTTTAATCAAACATGTAATACTGTTAATGCATACATTATTCAGATATTTGGATCATCCAATAGACAAATGATATGATATCTTGCTGAAAAGTGTGTCATGAGTGGATAACATTGACAAAGGAGGTTGTTGTTTGTTGGTATGCTCGTATTGCTATGTCATGGTCTAGCTGTTTTGGTATGCTCTGAAAGTTAAGTGCCCCCAGTTGAGTTTTGCCTTGTTGATTGACACAACTTGCGGAAAGGAATATGTACAAACGATCAAGCCATGGTAAGACATTTTAACTCTTTAGGAAAATGACGGCAGGATGGTGCGATTAATGACCTCAAGATGCAGAAAAAAAGATGCGGAAAAAGGAAAGCTTTTGAAAAGATAAAGTGCAAAGCAGGAACTAATAGATGGAGAGGTACAGATAGCGTCTGTTTGCCAGATTTTCACTATCTGCATTTATTGCATTTTTTTTTTTGGATTTCTTCAAGACTTTTTCTGCTGTTTTTGTATTTCTTCAGGACTTTTTCTGTTGTTTTTGTATTTCTTCAGGACTTTTTCTGCTGTTTTTGTATTTCTTCAGGACTTTTTCTGCTGTTTTTGTATTTCTTCAGGATTTTTTCTGACTTAAACATAATACTTCTTAAGATGTATACTGTTGATGGGTTCATCCAATAGGTCTCCTTCTGGCGTTGATAACTTGTATGCTCCCGATCCGTAGACTGCAATAACCACATAAGGGCCTAACCAATTTGGTTCAAACTTTCCTTTCTTTTATCTGTCTTGTTGATTACGCGGGTTCTCTTTCAGAACTAGATCACCCACCTGAAATGTACGTGGCTTGACTTTATGATTATAGCTGCGAGACATCATCTGTTGATATGCTTTTAAATGGTCTGCTGCTCTCTGTCTCTTTTCATCTAAAAGTTCTAACTCTTGGAGTCGGGAAACTCTGTAGTCCGCATCTGTTATGAGACCTTTCAATGATACTCTTAATGAAGGTATTTCTACCTCTAAAGGCAGTATGGCTTCTGCTCCATAGACGAGGGCAAAAGGTGTTGCTCTTGTTGGCGTTCGGACACTAGTTATGTAAGCCCACAAGGCGGGATTGAGTTGAACATGCTAATCCTTCCCTGAGTCATTGGCAGTCTTCTTCAAAATCTTTAGTATGGTTTTGTTTGAGGCCTCTGCTTGGCCATTCCCTTGAGGATAGTAAGGCATGGAATATCTGTGCTGAATATGGAATCTTTCACAAAGTTCATCAACATCCTGATTTTTGAATGGTCGGCCATTATCTGTAATAGTGGCATTAGGAATACCATATCAACAAATAATGTAGTTGAGTATGAAGGATATCTGTTTTCCAGTGACTTTAGAGAGAGGTACTGCCTCAATCCACTTAGTGAAATATTCTGTTGCTGTGATGATGAACTTATGCCCATTTGAAGAAGAAGGATGAATTTTGCCCACTAGATCTAACCCCCATTGAGAGAATGGCTAGGTGGGTGTAAACGAATGAAGTTCTTGTGCAGGAGCATGAATAAGATTCCCATGAATCTAACATTTTGAGCATGTTTTAGCAAAGGTAAATGATTCCCTTTCCATTGTAGGCCAGTAGTAACCCATTCTGATCAATTTTTTGGATAAGGTTAGTCCACTCGAATGAGTACCACAAATGCCCCCATGAGCTTCTTGTAAAGCTTTGTCGAATTCGTCACGTTCAAGACATCGAAGCAAAGTACCATCAAGACCACGGCGATAAAGGGTATCAGCAATAAGGGTATATCGAGAGGATTGTCGGATAAAGTTACGTTTTTGGTTGCGGGACAAGTCAGGTGGTAATATATCATCTTTTAGGTATGCATAAATCTTGCCATACCAGGGTGAATCGGATCCTACTAGGTGGCAGATAATTTGGCTTTCAGGTGTGTCATAGGCAGGTGTAAATAATTGTTCCACCAGAAATTCATAGCGAGTCTGTTTGTCTGGGAGTTGTATCAATGAGGCGATCGTAGCCATAGCGTCGGCCGCTTTGTTGTCAATCCTCAGAATTTGTGTGAACTGAATGTCCACAAAATACTTCTTGAAGTCATCAATCATCTTCTTGTATGGTAACAACTTGTCATCTTTAGTCTGATAGTCATCATTGATTTGATTAATGACTAGTTGTGAGTCACCATAAACTTGTAGCTCAGTAATCCTCCATTCCAATGCTATTTTTAGTCCAGTGATCAGTGCTTCATATTTGGCTATGTTATTGGTGCATGGAAACATTAACCTATAGGACCTAGGAATGGTATGCCCTTGAGGGGTGACGAAGAGAATGCCTGCCCCCGAGCCATGTTGAGTAAAAGAACCATCAAAGTATAAGGACCATGGCTGCTTAAAGTCTGCTGTGAAGACATCAGCATCTGGAAATTCAATGTGTAAAGGGTGCTTCTGTTTGGAGAGGAGCGTCTGCTAGTTGATCCGCGATAACTTGTCCTTTGATTGCTTTGCGATCAACATAGTGGATGTCGAACTCACTCAAAATCATGATCCATTTTGCTAACCTTCCTGTTAGTGATGCTTTACTTAGTAGATACTTGAGTGGATCAATTTTGGAAACAAGCTTAATTGTATGAGTTAGCATGTAATGTCAGAATTTCTGGGAAGCGAAGACGACTGCCAAACAAGCCTTCTCAATGAAAGTGTAACTAAGCTCATGACTTGTCAATGTTCTGCTGATGTAGTAAATTGCCCGTTCTTTCCCTTCATGGTCTTCTTGTGCTAATAATGCTCCCAAAGATGTCTCGGTTGCAGCAATATACAGAATCAATGGTTTGTCTGGATTTGGTGGTACAAGAACTGGTGGATTCATCAGGTACTGCTTGATTTGTTGAAATTCCATTTCACATTTATCATCCCATCTAAAAGGAACATTCTTATGTAGGAGATGTGTGAATGGTAGACTTTTCGCCAATTGTGCAATGAATCTGTGGATAGACTGGAGTCACCCTTGTAAGGATCTCAACTGACTAATGTTCTTTGGGGGAGGCATCTCCATGATTGTGCGAACTTTAGCAGGATCTACTTCAATTCCCTTTTCTGAAACAATATATCCCTACAAGCCTAGATGTGACCCCAAAACACTTTCTTAGGGTTTAACAAACTTTGAATTTCTCAATCGTAAATATTTTAGATAGTATCTCCAAGTGTCCTTTTCTGGTGTGTGATTTTTCCAATATGTCATCTACATAATCTTCCATGAATGTGTGCATCATGTCGTGAAAGATCGTAGTCATAGCTCTTTGATAAGTAGCTCCAGCATTTTTCAAGCCGAAAGGCATGACATTCCAACAATATGTTCCCCACGACAAGTGAAAGTTGTTTTCTCTTGGTCTTCTGGTGCAATCTTGATTTGGTTGTAACCCGAGAAACCATCCATTAATGAGTACATGGCATGGCCTGCTGTTAGATCAACTATAGTGTCGATACTTGGAAGCGAAAAGTCATCCTTTGGGCAAGCTTTGTTAAGATCTCTGAAATCAGTGCATACTCTTACACGTTTGTCTGGTTTTGCTACTGGTACAATATTGGAAATCCATTCGGCATAGTCAATTGATCTTATAAACCTGCATCGAGGAGCTTCTTGAGTTCTTCTTTAACCAATAGTGCAATATGAGGATTCATCTTTCTGAGTTTTTGTTTTACTGGTTTGGCTCCTGATTTGATAGATAAATGATGCATAATGATTAGGATCAAGGCCGGGCATATCTGCATATGACCATGCAAAATTGACTTGATTTTCCTTGAGAAAATTCATGAACTCTGGGATTTCTTTAGCTGTCATTGATTCAGCTACCTGTAGGATCCTTGGATTATCTGTAGTTGCCACGTTGATTTCCTTTGTAGGCTCAGCCAAGATGGATGATCGCTCATGATAGTGCTCTGGGAGAGTGTCAAGAGTCCCATCAGATGGTGCCTCAAAAAGGTTTTCACCATCTGATACGCTTCTTTATTTTGTCTTTTGCTTGATCTAGTACTGCTAGATTCTGGTTTTCACCACTAGACCATTTATCTTTATTTTCATTTTTGCAGCTAGGAGACTTGACACTCTCCTGATTAAAGACTTCATACCGAAAATCGCTAGTGGAACAATTATTTACATCATCGGCAGAAAGGAAGTTTATGATAGCTTCCATTTGGAAAAATAGGTATATCCATAGGTTCGGTAAGATCCCAGTCAATGAGATCAGGATGGATTAATGGTAGGACGTCGTCCAGTTGTGTAAAATTGGCGATGGTTAGGGTCAAGACAGAGTTATCGGTAGGATCCGAGGTATGAGATAGGTCAATGATGGGACTATTCTCCTGATAATCTTGTTCGTTAAAATCTGACTCAGTATCACTAGACTCATAGTTGCTTTGTGGTTCAGATTCTTGTGGTTGGGATCCTAAACCTTCTCCTTTGATTAAAGCGGGCGTATACTTATGTATGACATCTACCTCTTTGTCTCTCCAAAATTTGTTATCATGGATGGTATTCCATTCATATTCAGCAGAATCTGTGTCAGAGTTATTTTCAATGTAATTCAGGACTGATACCAAACATGTTTCATTCTTATCGGAACCTTCTTGCAGTGTAAAAACATTACCTTGGGATTGTTTAGATTGGGTAGCCTCATAGCCTATTCTAGTTTTATCATATGCCGCAAGTCCTAGAAGATGGATAGGCTCAACTATGCCTTCTTTTCTCTTTCCAAGAGGACCATTATCATATCCCATCTTTTGCATGATAGAATATCCTTTCCCATATTGTTCTGTTGGTAAGGTGACGTTTAGAATTGCGTCCTCTTCATCTTTATAGAGCCAATCTAGAATCGCTGTGTCCTCAGGATCTCCCATGGGAAATTTTTCTTTGATAAATTGTCCATTGAACTTGGTAGTGGGCTCTGTTTGTACCTGTGTTGATGTTGATGCTGCTGATATCTGTTGTGGTGTAATAGAAGGTTTTCCATGTGATCGAGGAGATGTAGGTAGATTAGCAAGACAAAGGGAATATTCCCCAACTCCACTTTCCTTGAACTGTAGTTTCTTGTCAAAGCTTTTAGTTAACTGACTGACGTGTGTAGCATGTTGAGAAGAAGCATCAGCAAGTGCTTCTCGATTATTCGAAACCAAAGTATCTTGATGAGCTTTGACATTGGCACAAGTTTGGGCATTTGAGTTATCAGCTGGTATAGTGATTTCCTGTCCATCATACGGAAACTTAAGACATTGGTGGTAAGTGGACAGAACAGCTTGCATCTCATGGATCCAAGGATGACCCAACAAGATATTGTATGCAAGATCTCACTCTAAAACTTGGCAAAAGGTATTTTTGATAATAGGTCCCACTCTGATTGGTAGCATGATTAGACCTTTAGACGTTCTCTCCTCATCGTCATAGGCTTTAATGGTAATCTTCCTTCTAGGATCAATGGAGTCTTCGGCAAAGCCTAATGCTTGAATCACCTTCAAAGTACATATATTTAGACCAGCCCCTCCATCTATTAGAACACGTTTGACACGGAATTTGTGGATCATGACCTCTAAGTATAATGATGAATTGTGGGGATGAGTTAGGGAAACATCATCTTTGTCTGAGAATGAAAGGCATGTGGGGGAGGACAAATGTCCTACCATGGTTTGAAATCGATTCACATCCAAATCCGTAGATACAGTCGTTTCAACGAGGGTTTTATCTAAAATTTCCCTATGTGCAGGGGAAATCTTTAGAAGTTCGAAAATGGAGATTTGAGCTGGAGTTTTTCGAAGTTGGTTAACTAAGTCGTATTGGTGTTGAGGAGAGGTCTCATTGGATTTTGAAGAGGTACCTTTCAAAACAACCTTAGCTTGTGCTCTTGTTGTGACATTTACTTGTCCATTGTCTACTTTCTCTTTGATTTTTATGACGTTGACTCGCTCATCGTCCGTATAGAGGTGACGGATTACATTATCATCAATTTGGTTCACAGTTTTGTCAGAAGATTCTCCCTTTTGATAATTTGGTAGAGGATTTCGAAATGCTTGGTGATCTTCGTTGGATTTTTGCTGTCCTTCTACTGTGATAATGCCCTTGTCAATGAGATCTTGAATAGCATGTTTCAAACCTTGACAGTTGTTTGTATGATGACCTCTGCACCTATGGTAGTCGCAAAAATAGGCTTCGTTCCACGATGGAGGTTTTACATTAGGTTCGTAATTGCGTTGTGGGGGTAACATAAGGACGTTCTTTGCCATGACCTCTTTGAAAGCCGATTCTAAGGATTGTCCTAGTGGAGTAAAAGTTCTTTTATTGGAGAAGAATGGAAAGCGTTGTGGTTTCGTGTTTGAGGTATTCCCTGAAGTGTTGTTGTTGTTGTTGTTGTTGTTCCAGTAGTTTTGGTTGTTGGCAGTCCCTTGATTATAGTTCGTTGGAGGGGGATGATTGTTTCCTTGATTTGCGACTGAATTGACATGGTTGTAATTATTGTTACGAGGAGTGTTCAAGGTAAATGGCTTAGTCGTGATATGATTTGCATCTACAACACCATCGTTTACAACATTCTTGTTGCGGGTCCAAAACTTAGACTTGTCCTGATTGTTGTAATGGTTAGATGAGGCAGGGTTGTCCCTATCAAGTTTTATGGTCCCTCTTTTGACCAAAGCACTTTCGATGGTGATGGCATCCTCAATCAATTTCTCAAAGGAAGGTGGACAGTGTAGATTTAAATGATAACTCATTTCTGAGTTGAGGCTATTGATGAAAGTAACCATTTTCTCCTTTTCAGGGACATGACGGGGGTACCTAGCGAACATTCTCCTCCATCTTTGAAGAAAGGTAGTGAAAGATTCCCCAGGTTTTTGCGTAACTTTGCAAAGATCAATCATGGTGATCTGGTGTTGAACGTTGTAGGAGTATTGTTTTATGAACAAATTCATCAGTTCCTCAAATGTTTGAATAGGAGGTGTAATCTTAGATAACCATTCCATAGAGTTGACTCCAAGGCTTCGAGGAAATAATCGCAATAAATATGTATCTTCGTGGGAAAATTCTAATGTCATGTTTTGAAAGTCTCTAACATGGTCAACTGGGTCTGATTTTCCATTATAACGATCAAATTTGGGGATTTCACAGTGTTTAGGAAATGGAATCATGTTGAGACTTCTATCAAAAGGATAAGGACATATGTCATCCAAAGTGTACTTCTTGGTTGTAGTTCCTCCTTGTAACTCTTTAATTTCTCCCTGCATTTCTCTGAACTCTTTTTTGAAGGAGGCGTATTCAGATAGGGATGGTTCTTCCTCGGTGGTTTTTAATTTCTCAGTATCAAAGTCTTTAGGCAATTTAGCTCCTTGATCTGCTAGAAAAAGAAAGTATTTCTCTTTGTCACATTGTATAATCTTTTCAAGGGCTTTAAGAATCTTGGGATTTTGTTCTGCCTCTCTAAGTTCAAGTTCGTCGTCTTGTTCATCATCACTACCTATAGGAGTTTTGTTCATGTTTTTGTTCTTAAGTATCGAACTTTCCTCTCTGTCAACCATATTGTTGTTACTGAAAAGGGGATTGCGACTTACACTAAAAAGAGGACTATCTTGTTCACCCTCTTCTTGAGGTGTTTCTCCTGCTTTGTTGTGTTGAGATCTCGTAAAAATAGGCATATGTAAGAAATCCTTGAATATGATCGAGGGTCACTGAAGGATCTGATTGGGACATGTTGAATATTCAATTGAAGGTTGTGGTACATTTTCAAACTGAAGAGGTTGATTCAAATTATGACGTTGAGATAATGCTAATCTTTGATAATAAGCTTGGGTAGCCAAAGGTTCTACAGCATAATCGTTAGTGAATCCCCTAATGTAGTCTTGGTATCTATGGAGGAATGTGCGATAATGGAGCAAGACGTCTCGACTCTTATACAGGAATTCTCTGCGATCTAAAGTCTTCTTGTAACTTAAGTTTGTTTTGGGCTTCTTGATCCTATTGAAAATTGATTTCTTGGTGAACTTGGTTGATTTCCACTTTCTTAACATGGGAGTAAAATCTTAGAAAGTCGGGTCTGTGACAAAAACCTAAAAGCGCTACTCTGTTTCCCAAATGCGCTATAGAAAAAGTCAAATGCACTGGCGAAATAGTCAAATGCGCTTCAGAAAATCTCAAATGCGCAGAAACAGAGCACCGATGTGCAGCAGAAAATCCTAAATGTGCCGAAACAGAACACAGATGCACTAGAACAGAGCTTAAATGCGCTGCAGTTTTCCCCTAGATGCGCTAAAACAGTTTTTCTAGGACAGTTTTGACCAGTTTTCAGCTGAAATTTGTCATGTTTGTTCTTGGATGATCCTTTATCTGAATTAATGTTTTGAAAGCACAGCAAACAGTCTGATTTAAGTTGATTTGTAACCAAGCACAGAATAAGACAAGCACAACCTAGGTTAGGCCAGGACAATATCTGCTAGACTCGTGGGTTTCCCCAACCGCATATCAGTGTGAATCCAGAAGCTTGGGCTGGGCTCCCCCTTATAGTGCACTCTCTCTCAGGCCAACCAAGCTTCCAACCCCCATCCCATGGCGAGCTGATCACCTCTACTATTGACTGCGAAAGTGTGGAAGGCTTCACACCGACCGGTGCTGGACTAGCAAATAGAAGGTTTTTGGCTTTCTAAACAATGGTATTTAGTTTGGGACCCCCATTTGAGTGGCCATACATGGGGCAAGAGATTAATCACCATTAAGGTGGCACTCCAGCCTGAAGAGGTTAAGCTCAATAGGGTTTAAGGGAGTACAACTCCGTCCGTATGACACATCCACACAAGCAACCTTAGGTTTTCTCTTAAGATTTACATTTATATACCGGTCGGGGGTAGCTTGGCTTTAGCTCCGTTGCCGGTTTGAGTCGTCCCTTAAGGTGAGTACTTTTTTCCTTAAGGCAGGCCCAATTTCTAGAGTCAATAACCGTTTCTCTTGCACCCAGGATCGCACAAGTGCGCAAGGGGAGAGGATACTACGATTATCAAATCAGGGTTACACAAAGAAAAGTGGGTCTTGTTTTCTGATCACCTAGTTTGCACAGGGTGAGAGCATAATCACCTACCACTTTCAAGCACAGTCAATAAGAGTAGACAGATTCATTTTATGTGCACCAAAATCAAATGTGATTTAATCTAAGTGAAGATGTTGCTTCACAACAGACATGGGGTTCATTTTATCTGCATGATAAAAGGTGTGGTGGCTACCCTAGATTGATTCATTTTAAGCCCAACATAAAAATGAAAGAAATTTTGTCTGCAGAAGGCGTCAGACTCAGAATCTCGGTTACAATCCAGATGTGAAGCTCTGTCTCCCGAATGCACAGAAACAGAGACCAGAAGCGCAACTCTGTTACATAAATGCGCTAAAACAGAAAACAAATGCGCTTCTCTGTTACCCAGATGCACAAAAACAGAAACTATATGCGCTATTCTAAATGTAGAGATTTTTTTTAATTTTCTGATACAACTTTAAATGCGCTAAAGTATGTCCTAAATGCGCTAACTAAAATACTAAATGCGCTACAGAAAATGATGGATGCGCCACTCTGTTTCCCAGATGCGCCGCAGAAATGACCAGATGCGCCAAAACAGAGCCTAGATGCACCGAAATACCTGCAAAAGAAAATTTCCCGAATCTTCCAAAACGCGCTGCCGAATGCCAGAAAACCTGTAAGCAAACCTGCAAGAAAAAACCTACAAGAAAGAAGTCTAAAATCGGGGCATAGGCCCCACGGTGGGCGCCATTTAATGTGTGTGTGAAAATTAAGTGCATAAACGAATTAGAACCAGTTCAAACACACCAATAGAACATTATAACAAAAACAGAAATATAAAAGGAATAGAGAAGTGCAAACTCAGTATCCTGTTTCCGTTGTCGTCCTATCGTCCTCTATCTTTAGTGTTTTTGTAGATTCCAGCCTTGTGTTCTCAGATTAGTGGCTAGGCTCAACAAACTGTCTTCCTAAAGAACGAGATTTTGCTATGATATGAATGCATGATTAAGCTATGATAATGATTTTAGCTAAGAAACTTGAAATAAACATGATGAATACTAAATGAATTAAATGCATAAACTCTACTTAATTGCCTATTATCAATGTTTGGATTCACACAGGTATTTATAGGACTTTCTGAATGATTCTGATTGGCTGTCTCGATTGACGGTTGTGATAATTCCTGGCAGATCAAACGGCTGAAGATAGATGAAATTGAAGGAGAAGATAG
Organism: Sequoia sempervirens; assembly: GCA_007258455.2. Lineage (NCBI taxonomy): Eukaryota > Viridiplantae > Streptophyta > Pinopsida > Cupressales > Cupressaceae > Sequoia > Sequoia sempervirens. Next base: position 36,217 of record VDFB02180935.1, on the reverse strand, counting down.
AAGAACCCTAGAAACAGATTTTTCTATTTTATCATGAAAGAGGAAAAAGAAGAGAAGATAAGAAAAAAAGAAAGATTAAAAGCTGATAAATAAATGAATTTAAAAATTCAATTATTTATTTGTGGAGGACATTCAGCTTTTCTTAATTAAATAAAAATATTTAATTAAGCTTTTAAAAGCAGAAGAAAGTTTGTGATAAGAAAAGAGCTTTAATCATGTTTTATTGAAAAAAGTAGAATATCTCATAATTAAATAAAATATTTAATTATGATATGAGAAGATTGCACAATTAGGTTAAAATACCTAATTTTGGATTGGAAAGAAAACATAAGATATTTTTAATTAAATAAAATTTATTTAATTAAATCACTTTTATGAAATTAATTAAATGAAACATTTAATTAATTAGAAGAAGAATTAAAATAGAAGAAAGGGGAAATATTTAAACTTAATTAAATCAAAAGATTTAATTTAAATTCAAATAGTGATAATTAATTTAAATAAATAGAATGTATTTATTTAATTAATTAAGAGGACATATGAAAATAATTAAATAAAATAAATTTATTTAATTATGGAAGAGAAATAAGATGAATGAACAATATAATTAAATTAATTAAATTTAATCATATGTAGAGGACTTTAGAAAATTAATTAAATAATAAATATTTAATTAATTGCCAGGATTATATACATGACCATTTTTATGCATATACATAGAGCGTGGCAAAAAGTGAGGGGCTTGACATGACATCTCAGCGATAAAGAGGGGTCTTCCAGACTGAAGTGGGTCTTCGCTAAAGCAAGATGCCTTCGGAATGTCGTCTCACCGACTACATATAGTCTCGCCGAAATAGAAGGGGGCTTGACAAATGAATGTTGTTGGTGTAATATAATGATTTCGCCATAGGGTCTCAGCAATGTATAGGTCCTGCCGACAAAGGGAGCCTTCGGCGTAATATCCCAAGTCGGGGAGAGGTCTCCCCGACCCGGTGATGTCTCTCTGACATGAAGTGCACTTGCCAGGAGTTAAGGTCACCGCCATGATGTCCCAGCGACCAAGTAAATGTCCCACCGAATGTCGGGGGCTTCGCCCAAGGAAAGCTAAGTTGCCATGATGTCTCACCCACGACTTAGTGTCTCATCGAAAGGAACGAACTAGCTCAGGGTGACTAAAATGAGCTCACTGTGTGGTCTTACTGACCAAGTGAGCTTTCGCCGAAGTAGAGCTACCTCGGGGACAAAAATCCAACATTGCTATGAGGTCCTGCTGACTCGATAGGGTCTTGTCGACATGGATGTGCTCGCCGAGAGAAATTGATATTAGCAAAATGTCTTGCCGAGGGCTTGGTGTCTCACCAAAAGGATGTTTGAGCCTGAGGAAGGTGGTTGAGCTTCGCCATAAGGTCTCACTGAATGCGGAGGGTCTCTCTGACATAGATAACATTGGTGTAACTTCCAGATGTCGAAACAATGTCTTACCAACATGGTGTGGTGTCAGCGACATAAGCGGGTATCGGTATGACTAATGGACCTCGCTAGGAAGTCTCCCTGATCTGATGATGTCTCGCCGAGGAATGAAGAGCCCGACAATATGTTGAAGTGAGCTCGGTGAATGAAGAGGTCGGTGGGATGTCTCACTGATCGGGAAAGCTCTGGCCAAAGCGGGATTGGAGTTTTCCAAGAGGTTGAAGGCTTTGTTATGAAGTCTTATCGACCCAAGATGGTCTTGCCGAGGTGAATTCTGTGGAGTCAATAAAAGCAGACTCAACGAAATGTCTAACCGACCCAATAAGGTCTCACCGAATGAAATCCTGGAGCTTGAGTCAAAGAGGAGTCATCGTCGTGATGTCCCAGCAATCGATCAGAGTCTCGCTGAGATAGAATGCCTTCGATAAAGAATGAAGTTTTTGACATGATATCTCAGTGATAGAGTTGTGTCTTGCGGATGGCCTCAATGATATCGATATGAATTCTAAAGCTCGCTATGATGTCTCACCAACTATCACATGTTGTGTCGATAGCTTCAGAGGGGTATAATCGCATCGGTGAGACACTTCAAGTGTCTCGCTGAGATACAATTCTAACTGAACGAGTTTTTGACCATCAGAGAATCCATGTGGAATGTATCAAGCCAATCAGAGAGAGCTACGGGTGAATCGTTGGCAGCGGAACTGAGTGCCAAGAGGATCAGCGGAGTGAAATCAATGTGGATAGGCTCTAAAGCATTCAAGGCAACTCGACAGGGGATTCAGTAGGGGGGCATGAAGACCAGAAGTAAATGCATCTAGTAGCTACAAAAGATCTAAGGGGCTTCTCCAGGCAGTAACTCTTCACCGACAACACGGCAAGGACACGCAGGGGTGCAACATTAAATTCAATCAAAAGATCTTAGGATAGATTTTTTCTCATACCGATATTTTTTCTAAGCCCTAAGTGGCCAACTCACTTCTGATATATAAGGAATTTTATGCCTTTTTGTAAACAGTTGGAATAATGCATTCAGAAGAGTTAGTGATTTTGAGCAATCCTCTCTCAGCTAGTGTATGTTTTGTAACTCACTTCGACGTTGGAATATAAAGTACAGAGTTGTCTTGGCCTCTGTTGATGCTTCAGACTCCTGTCATTATTCTTGCAAAAAATGTTATGCATTTTAGATGAATGATTAAGTTATATTGTGAACTCTTTTATTCCTTTATGACTTTATCTGGTGTTCATGCCTTCCTTTTTGTAAAAAGCACCATTATATGAATCAAAAAGTTGTGTTCACATAGCTATACCTAAATTCAATTATGTGAAAATATTTTCCTTTATTGAAAAGGTGTGTGCATCAAACCTATTTGTGATATATTAATGTGTAGCTCATAGAATTTGATGTGTGTCCTTCTGATCATTGACAAATTTCAAGTGTATTCTAAGTATTCCATTGATCTCATCAAACTTGATGTATCACCATACTTTAGTTTCATTCATGTACTCCTTCTCCCTTTTCCCATTACAAGATCATTAGTTTAGGTGATACCCAAAGGAATTCGGCCTTCTCCAGAGGTTCATTTCAATCTTAGGTGACCCACAGCCTTGAGATGATCACGTGTTTCCCTAGAAGGCTCAGTTTTATAACTGTGCTTAGGGTGCACTTCTAGGTGACAACATTTACCATTGATGAATATTTGTTTGATGGGAATTTTTCTTATAATTTGTAGTTCTTTATAGCTTAATTCCATAAACATAAAAAATTTCCATAATTTTTTTTTATAATTATTAATTCTCTTACATGCTCTACTTATTTACTTTATGACTATATCACTAGTGGCTTCCTTTCTAAAGATCTAAAAATTAGCTTCCTTCTTAATGAAATATCACAATGTACTAGCCTTGTTAAATTTAGGTCATACAAAGTAGAAAATAAAATAGTAGGTCTCTAACAATACAAGAAGAAAATAAAAAAATCCAACATCAAATGTTAGCTACTTTTTATAGGGATATGTTTGGGCTTATGCTAGAGCTCAAGGTGAAATAAAGGAGTATCTATAGGTGTATTAGCTAACACCATTTTATACATGTATTTTGGCTACCTATATTTTTTAGTTTCTTGTTTAAAACAAGTGACAAGGGAAAAAAAGAAGAAAACTTTTAATTAGATAATAAGGCAAGATAAAATTTCAAAACGATGTCACACTTTTGACAAACTTATCAATATAAGTGAACTTAAGCATTTTTGACCAAAAATTTAATTTGGTCAAACAATGATATAACTAGATTCATTCTAGCTAAGTTAAGATATGGGCCACAATTTTTCTAATTAAAAATATCCACTAAATGCATATGTAGCATCAGTTTGGGGCTAATTTATAAATAAAATAAAATTATTTTAAAAACTTAATGTTTCAACAACTCCTACTCATGTAAATATCTTTTTTTATATATAAAATACCCTTATATAGATTTATAAGTTTAGTTTTCAAAATCTAAATCTTTATATTTTATTTTTATTTTTACTAAAAGTAGGTCATCAATAACAAAATATAAAGTTGGTCTCCCGAGCTTTGTTGGCTTAAGCTTAACTTTGATGGCTCATCCAAATGTAACTTGGGTTGGACTGGTTGGGGTGGGGTCATTCATGATTATAATAAGAAAATGATTCTACCTTATGTGGTGACTCTTGACATTCAATCATCTAGCTTTGCTAAGGTGGAAATGGTATTCTATGATATTTGAATTACCACAAATGTTAGCTTTTCCAACCTAGCCATTAAAGGGGACTCTAGAAACACCTTTCTTTTACTGACTGGGATGGTTAAACCCTATTGGTCCCTCTATGACCCCATCCTATCATATTGCAATCTCATGATTACCCTTGGGAATAGCATATCTACTCATGTGTATAGAAATTGCAACAAAGTAACAAAAGCGCTAGCTAACCTTTGTGCTTTTACTCCAAATTTAGTTATCTAGGATAATATCTCTCATATCCCTGGGCATGTGTGAGTTATTTAATAATGATGTTAAAGTACTAAAAAAAAGAGATTGAGATTGATCTCTTTCCCTTCATCATTTTTCACAACTTATAATTATGGAAAATTACCCTCTCTAAGTAGTCCTTTCATAAGCCTATATATTCTTGGCTTTGTTATTCTTCTCAAAATTCCTACAAAAATCTCTCTCTTGTTCTATTGTCTACGAATTTTCCATGGGGGTGAGCTAGTTCAAGATGACTTGCCAATTGTGAGGTTTGGAAGCAAGATAGAGAGGTTTGGCATGATATTTAGCAAGATAAATTGGCCTCATATGTGAAGGGCATGAAGGGACATGACCTCAAGTTATCTATTGAGTTAGCTAACTCCTAGAATGGTGGGATTTTCACCATTGGTAGGTGCTCTTTCCTTGGGGCTTTCATTGAATGGTGCTTTCATCCCTTGTAAGCCTAAGAGGCAATACTAGAAATATGTGGAGAGGTTTCTACAAGAAGGTGAAAAGGTTAATGGACTCCAAGACAATTTCAATAGGGTCGGCCTCCTCAGGGTGTGGATTAAAATTGTGGAAGTGCATATGAGGTACATCATATTAGAGGGTCATTTTCGTTGTTTTCATGGCCATCTCTTTCTCATGCTTAACCATTTCTGCTATAATGTCAAAATGAAATTTTTTCTCTAGATTTTTTCTTCTCTTGAATAGTCCATTAAGAATTTCTAGGATAAAATTAAAAATCTCCCCATTCACCAAGGCTTAATTTTCCACCTTTTCTATCATCAAGTTTCTCTTTTACCCTCCCCAACCACTATCAAGAGGAACACTTTGGTAATATGCAACCCTTTTGACCCCCTAAGGGCCCCATTTCCAATTTTACCCTAGATGAAACCCCACCCACCACTTACCGTATCACCAAAGCCTAGGGAAAAACCCCTACTAACGAGGAAACCCCTCCTAACCCCATTAAAAGTGTTTCTTTCCCTAAGGCCACTCCTATTTCTACCTCTAGCTTTGCTAATTAAGATAACTTAGATGATGAGTCCTAGAAAACTACCCTTGGAAATTTCCCTATGCACTCCCCTACTCATGATGAGGTGTCTAATGTCCCCAATACCCATCCTATCATTAACCCCTATAGCCCCCATAATTCTCCTAAACTCTGCATTAATTTGGATGGGACCTCTATTGAACCTAATGTGGGTAATGATATATGTGCCTCTTGTGATCCCCTTTGACATAAAATGAATGAAATTTCAGTGACTACCAACTTATAGAATGACATCCTAAAGTGGCTTCTAGATCATCTCATTACTGCAAATAAAAAAATTCAGGTGATGAAAAACAAGGTGCTTAACTAGTACGCTTCATAGCCGAGTGAGGTTAAGGAAAGTGGACGTTGAGATATGCTTTCCTTCCTTGCCAAATCATTTGACAAATGGGCTAATTGGGACAAGGAGGTGGATAATCTTAGATCCCTTGTGGGCATGAAGGAGGACAAAATGAAATTACTATAGGAGATCACAACTATTCACAACAAGGAAAAAACTATGCAATTCCTCCAAGAGATTATTGATTACACCAAGGAGACTGTGAAGAATACCATCATGACCATCCAAGGCTTTTAATAAGAGAATAGCCATGGAAAAAGGGTGGTTGAGGGTGTTCTTGATGATAGTCACACACAAAAAAAAAATGCAAGGTGGTGGGAAGTTCTACTCAAGACACTACAATGGAGACCCGGCCTATTCAAAAGGGACCCCTATCATTTGATGAGAAGTTCCACTTCCTAGCTAAGCAGTGGGAGGAAATTAGTGGTCTCAAGATTCTAGGAGACTAGTAGTAGTTTTGGCCCCATTGGTTTTTCTCTATGTGTTGCTTTTGTTTCTCTTGTTGGTCAGTTAGTTGTTGTTTCTTTTGCTTTTTCTTTCTAGGCATTTCACTTCTCATGAGCCCCTCAATTATCCTCTATGGATGTTTTATAATGGGTATAGGCCCTTCCCATTTTAATCTAATCAAAACAAAATATAAAGTTGATTTTCTTGTAAAAAAATTACTAAATTTAATTTTTAAAAATTAAAAATTATGATGCACTAGAGAAAAATTATCTATCAAGATATATTTTTTCTCTATGAGATGATATAAAAAAATTCTATTTTAAATAATTGGCTAAGACAAAAGGCAATGTCCCAATACACACAACTTTTCAAATTTATTTTAAAATATGTATTATCAAAATGGGAAAAAAATAAACACATGCACTAAAGTTTCAAGTTATAAATACACATAATATATATGTATAAAGAGTGACATCCCATTTAACTTTATTTTTTAGCATTTTATCAATAACTAAATTATAGGATCAATTTTATAGAAAACTATTTTTAAATAATTTTTTATTTTTTCTAAAATAATATAAACAAAAAATACACTAAAAATATAGATTTTTTTACTTCAAATCATTTAAAAATTTAAAATATATATCACTTTCTAGTGATTCAAGTTGAAAATTTAAATCAATTTTGGCCATTTCCTTTATTAAAGTGTGACATAGCTTTGAACTTTTACCCAACAATCCTCATTTTCATTTTCTACATAGTTTCATCAAATCTCAAAATGGGGGGATGAGGGAGAGGTTTTGAGTGAAAGAGGAAAAAGGTCTATATTTAGGGATAGTAGGGGGATGATGATTGAAATATATATGTACTTTAAAAACTAGTCATAAAAACATATTAGGAACAAAAATTAAACCTTGAAATATTAAACATATTGTATTGAATAATGAAAACTTTAAATGACATTATATTTATATTTTATTAAATAATGATGATTACATTTAAATTTTAAATACAATTGACCAATGGCCTAATGCCTCAAATCATTCCTAAAGTTTATGCCAAACTCCTCATCACTCAAATTATTGGAATCCTTGAGATCAAGGTCCTCCAAAATAATATCAACTAGCCTTATATGTGTAGCATCATCATCAACTTGGTCTATCTTCTTTATCTCTAATTTCATTGATTTGTTAGAATTTATTTTTACATAAGCATGTTCTAGTCAATGAGATGCAAGGAACTAGGTAAAATTACAAAATTTTCCACCCTCCCATAGATAATAATATTCATCTTAATTGAGTGGATTAAAAAATCTTAGTAGATTAGATCCTCTCAACAATAAAATAACGAGAAACATAGAATAATAAATTAATGGCTAATTTAGTTGTCAAATAAGGAATCCCATTCTTTTTTTGTGGTATCAAATTTTAGTTACAATGTCTTGTCTATACCATATTTTTTTAGTTTATATCCTACACCCATGTTAGATATAGGAGGTTCATCTTTGTTTTCCTTTTGCACTAGCTCAATGAATGGTTATTTTAACATCCACTGAATTGGAAATTCTTTGATAAGTCCTTCTTGCACACCATTTTTTATTTGACCATTATTTTCCCCTTCTATACATGATATTCATTTTCTTGGTCACTTTGTGACATTGATTTAATAATATTTTTGTTCCCACTACCCTAGGACTTATGTAAGGTAATCATATTTGAAATTATTGAGCACCTTATTATAATATTTTTCTAAGGTGTACCTTTTTCAATAAACACTAAAAAATGTTTCAAATCTTAATGTTGTAGCTCTATTTATAACACTACACAATTAAAATATGACAATATATTTGTATATATTACTAGGTCCATTATTGATGGGTGTTTTGACATCTTCAATAAATTGAGTGAAATGATAGGTAAACTTTACCTCTTCTAGCATATGGTTAATCTCTTGAAAAAATCCACAACATAATAAATAATTCAAACCCTATGTGAACATCACATTAGATAATAGTTACATGGAGAAACCCTTGTAGGAAAAAAATCCACTAAGAAGAGAGTCCAATTATGTATTATTTTTGTCTTAAATTTAATTGCACTTACATAATTAGTCATCATCATAATAATTCCTATTTATATTTCAAAAGACACTTACATAATCAAATTTTCTTGCCTAATTATTTTCCATTAAACAATTAATACAATAATTTCATAATTAAACTAGGTAAATTAAACAATATGTGACACTAAAAGTTTGAAAAAGGTTAAGGAGTGAAATTATAAAGGTTTAGGGAATCAAGGTTCTATGATAATTGTTGTAGCTTTTTCACACATGCCCCATGAAATGAGGACCTCCTCTTTTAGATTTCACTTGCATCAATTTGTTTTTGCTTTTTTCCTTCACTTTTTGGCCCTTTTTATTGGGTTGCTTTAGAAATTTTGAAATCCCCTTCAAATCTTGAGAATTTGGTTAAGTATGTTTTTGTGGGTTTTACACTATGGAATTCCCTTTGCAGGATTCCATAGTGCAGGCTCCTGAGGGTGCGTTTCCATCCCATGTGTTTTGATCACTTGTTTCCCCTTTGTGGAGTTTCATATGTGGGCTTCCACTTGTGGAATTCCATTTGTATAATTTTGCATTGGTGGCACCATTTACCCCTCAACCTACAAGTTGTCTTTCTCCACATTCAGTTAGGTCTCATGACCCTCTAGCTTTCACATTGCATTTTCCTACAATTTCTTGACATCCACGTAGGTTTTATTTGCATCCTTTTCTACCTTGGGTTTCTACATGTACATTTTGGGTTTCTTTTGCATGTTGAGCCATTTAGGGTGCATTTATTGCATATTTAGTAATTTGAACCTATAAATAGGGGTGATGGGAAATCATTTTTACCTTCATATTTTGAGAATTTTTTTTATTTAGCTGTTATGGTTGGTTTGATTTCTCTCATGATCATTTTCATATGATCTCTCCCCAATAAACACAAGCACATTGCATTCATTTTAGGGCATGATTTGATTATGAGGTGTTCATTGAAACCCTTTTTGCCTAAACATTTCCTTAATGTGAAATTTGTGGGTCTTTTCTATGCCTTTTATGAAGTTTTATTGTGGACATGCTTGTTTGGGATTTTACTTGTGCATCTCTATTATTGAATGATTCCTCCATATTGTTTCTCACGTTGGTTTTTAAAAACTCTAGGTTTTTTTCTAGTGCAGAAATGGTCTATAGGTAATCCCTCATGGGATTTCGTTATGTATGCACCATCATGAATGGATTCTAAGGTGTCAATCCCCACACATTTCAGATTTCCACAAAGCCTTGGCCTGCAATACTTCGACCTCGATATTCCTATGAAATTTACCCCTTCAACATTTAGTGTGTGAACATTTTGACTTAGGTAAAATTTGGCCCCAAAAATTGCTTTATGGAGATTTCTTATGGGAATTCCCTTGTGATATTCCCATTGTGGAACTCCATCCATCAAATTCCTCAAGTTTCCTCAACATGAATTGTCTTCCAAAAACACCTTTGCCACACAACCAAGTCAAAACAAGCAAGAAATCAACTAAATCTTCAACCCTTTACTAAAACATCATGTGGATTTTCCAAGGCAGGATTCTATTGTACAGAATCCTCCTAGTGGACTTCCATTGGTGGATTTCCCACTAATCAGTGCCAAATCCTTTAGAACCTGCATGAGACATCCCACAATTCACTGAAGTTTGCATCACCAATCCCTACAATGACATAAAACTCGTAAAATACTAGAAACTCTTGCAATTTGATGGTTTTAATAACTCCTTTCTAGAATTTAATACTTTTTAGGATGATTTAGTCATGATAATGTGTAATTCATACATGAATTAATCTCTTTTCTCTACTTGGTCAAATTACTCATTCGTGTCATTTTCTAGATATATATGGAAAAAGTGGAAAAGTCGAGAAGGTAGAAAAGACATCCAAAATGAAGTATGAGTTCCACGGTGTTGAGGTGACCTCCAAGATCTCATCCACTTGGGACAATATTTTTGAGACCAATCTTGACCACATAGATATCGATGATTCCAAGAGTAGACCCTCAATGCTCCAAAGACCAAGCTATCCAAGAAGATTAAATGGAGCAATATTTCACAATGAGTGATATTTTCACCCTCATTGATTAGCCTTAAGTTAATTCATGGTTGCAAGGAATTCTACCACAAGAATTCCTAAAGGATCATTACAATAGAAGGAAGGGTGGTAGCAAATTTGTTGGCTCCATCCATTGCTAGAGTATTTGAGATCCCTTCATTCTCATAGATGGAGGTAATGAGCAAGTCCTGTGCATTTAATTATGGTACCCTAATTATTTTTCTACTTTTCTACTTCTTGAGAGAATTGCATGATACTAAAAGTGTGACATGGTTGAAAGGAAGACATCTTTCTCATCAGATTAGAAACTTCCCATATGGACTTGGTAATACAGAAGCACAAGATGAAGCCCTTGAAGCTTTTTTTGATGTGTTTCAAATGAGGATACATGAAAGGGAAAGAATCCTTAAGAAAATGGTAGAAAAATACAAGGATGAAATCATATTCATGGTATCAATAGATGAATTCATCGTTCAATAAATTGAACCAAGGATAGTGTGGATCCTAGCAATGGGATATGAGATTACTAAGTAGGATATTATTTCCTTAGTCGATTTTATGATTAGCAAGCCTAAGGATACCATAGAAGGAAGATATGGTGCCTATGAATAAAAATCAATGGAGGTGCATATGGAGCAAAAGAAATCAATAATAAAGAAGAAGGTTGAAAAGATGGTTGACAAGTTTGTGGACATGGGCTTCACAAAAGAGCAAGTGGAGCAAAAAAGATCAAGGGCTAGAGCTCTGGGAAGCTCATAAAGCACTAGAAGATTAGGTAGAATAGCTACCACACCTCCTACTATCCTAAATTCCTTCAGGACTAAGCCCTCTACTATTGAGAAGAGAAAAGAAACTGATATTCCTCCAATGAAGGATAAATCCCCTTCGGTTGTGTAGAGTAAAAAGGCCTGAAAAGAAGAAATCTACTATAGTAACACCACCTATAGCCTATACCAAGAAGAGAACCAAAAAAAAGGTTGTGAGAGAAAAAGATATGTGTAAATGTTGAATAGGATGAAGAAGAAGAGGAGGAAGAAGGATCATAGTTGGTCCGCAAAAGGAAAGCTAAAGATTCAAAAGGTGAAGCAATTGTTAAAAGAAAGAGATTTGATATCATTCATATAGACAATGAAAAAGAAATAGAAAAGGAAAAGGAAATTTTTTTAGTTCACATGTGAGAGAAGAAGAAAGAATCCACCAAGAAGGTGTCACTAGAGAAGAAGAAAGTAGAAACAAGGAAAAAGAAAAAGAAAATAGATATGATAAGAACTCACACTCCCATGAAGTTAGAAGCACTTTTCAATGGTATAGTACAAACTAAGATGTTAGCAAAAACTACAACCCTGTATAATGGAGTAGATGAGGTGGATAAGGCCACCATTGTAGAAGCTATCATTAAGTATATTGTTGGTTTTTAGGTTAACATGTAGAACATAAAGAAATAAATACCTACAGATTTATGGAATGTTATCATAGAAGGAAGGAAGGAAGCTATAGATAAAGAAGCAAGGTTAAAATACTATGCATTGGAAAAGATAAGTTATCCTCTCTCCAGGGAAAATAAAGCCATTTTGGATACAGTATTTAGTAAGGAACTCAAAACTAAGAAAAGGGTGACAACCCTTATGGGCAGAGATCAAAATGATCTTGAGAGACTCGAGAAGGAGAGTGGTGAAAAAGTAGAAGAGATAGCACAAAAGTTGGGAATGACCCCTACTCTAGAAGAAAATATTGAAGGTCATGTGCAGATGGATGATGCTCAACATGAGCATGAGAACGAAGAAGCTACATAGGATAATACACCTATGAAAGTGGAAGAAATGACATAGAATAATTTTGAAGAAGCAATGATCAGAGAAGGCATTGCAAAGGAGGATACTCCTCTGGTATCTAAAGAAAATATACAAGGCAAACCGGAGATAGTTAATCCTTTGTATAACATAGATCAGTCTGTTGGTGAAAAAAATGTAACTAAGGATGGCAAAAAAGGGAATGGACATCTAGAGAAGGATGACTAGGAAGATAAGAGGGAAGATGAGGAAAAGAATGAATATGCATTTGGAGAGGCAAAAATTGATGTAGAGACACAAGTGAGCTCCAATAAGATGGAAAATGAGTTAAAAAAAATACTATGGAGAGTATGAAGACTATGAAGACTACTAGTGAATATTTTGGTACCCCCAAAGATTCATTGAAGAATTTACTAAGTATTCGACTCAATTTCCAGCCTGTTGTATTAGCACAACTACTATATTTACCTATGCAACAAGTGAATGTGGACCTTGACAAAATTTCCCCCTCCACAAGCTTCAATTGGGAGATGTATTATATGTATCTAGTCAAAAGGAGATTATAGAGAGACATAAAAAGAGTGGAGAGCTAATTGATGAAGATGTAAAAGCTCTTCAAGAGGCCATAACTAGTGCAAATATTGACACTTCACTTTTTGGTATGGAGAATTTGAAATTATTAATTGCTTATTTTAAAGAATATGTTGTTGGTCTCAAGGGGAAAGTTGAAAATAAGGTTGAAAAGAAGATAAATGTTTAGAAGATTTTGGAGATTTTTGAGAAGTTTTCCCTTGTACACAAACCAAATACTTTTAATTCAGCATCCCCACCCCCAATAGTACTTTTCAACCAAACCCTTCTTATCCCTAGGGTCTTGTAATAGTAGTTTAACTTTGACCCTATTATTGGTTGAACCAAGTAACTGGGCTAGCAAGTCATCATGAAGGGCTCTCTTCTTGTCAGGAGTGGAACCATAGGATTGTGTCTTAGGAGGATACATTTTGGTAGTAATTTGAGGAAAACTAGGGTTTTCTATAGTGTTACTAGGGTTTAAACAGACACCAATTAAAACTAGGACAAATTGCAACCTTAATGCTTGCAAGCAACTCAAATTTAAGCAATTTGAAATATATAGCAACCCTAGAACACTAATTCAACTTCGCAACTAGCAAGAGCACAAGATTTTTCATGTAATTGAGTAGAGCATAAGTAAATTTTCAACTTACAAGAGTTTTAATGGCATAAACCATAATTTTGGTCTCAAAGAGCTTGTTCTTCACAGTAATTGATCTCCAAATGATTTTGAATGCTTTGGTAATTTGGAATTGAGCATAAAAACAAGATTTTATTGAAAAAATCAATAAATTCAAGCTTTCTCACATCTTATCTTTCATTATTTCTCACTCTCATGAACCAAAACGGCTCCATCTACCTATTTTCTTCAATTTTGAATTTGAGTGGTTGATCTTGAGATGATTTGTGCCTTTGGACAACTCAAGTTGTATCGATAAAGTTTCAAATACTTGACCATCATTGAATTTAGCCTCAAACCAATAAGATTTCACCACATGGAAAATCCCATTACAATTCATCACAGGCCCCATAGCCTTCAATAACATCAAAAGAACTATGTATCAACTCCCCACACCCCTGCACACATGCATTAGAGAATAGATCAAAGCTTGTCAAATTGAGGGGAAGTCCACCAGATGATGCCATGTGTCCAAAGTGTGCATTGTTTAACCTCCCATGTATTCACCCACACTTAGGTAAATTTTTATTACATGTTTATTCTCCTATAAATCAGAAAGTTGAGATTAAAAAATCTACATTCATGCTATGCCAAAAAACCTCTACATGTCTCAAGAGACACACTCTTTATTTTCCCCTTCATGCCTCAATACTTAGTGAAATATTTAATCTTTCCTTCATCCTTCATCTGATGGTTGAGATCTTGCCACTTGGCATCCTCCCACACCCTCGTAGTCAACCTAGCTCTTAGAAGATGTTCTGATGCAGGAGCATCCAGTGGTGTAAGGGCAATCTTGCATCACCCAAAAATAGTTAAATTTCAAGTTTCTTGATTTTTAGATGTTTTTACATTTTTGGATACCCTTTTCATCATAATGAAATTCCCAATTTATGGTTTTTTATTTTTTATTCCTGGGTGGAAAGATATTGCAGTTTAGTTTCCCAGATTTGCACTTGAAAATCTTCCGAGTTAGATTTGAGGCACTTAGAGTTCTCAGAATGGCCCTGAAACTTGTTAAAATTTGGCATAGCAATTTTGAGTGCATTATTGACTTCGAGACCTTTCCAACTTTGAACGGTTCGGTGAATTGGAGTCCCAGATCAAAAGTTATGGCCCCGGGAAGTTGGCACACTTTCTAGAAGATACAATTGCAAATGCTCTTTTGAAATTTGAACTTCATGTTGTAATTTTCGGTGCCAAACCGCCTAAACTCAAATTTGAATGTTGTTTTGGCTCCAAACTAATGGGGAGCTCTATTTATTGGCGGGTTTCTAATTTTTAGGTAGCTTTTTGGGGACAAGCTCGCATATTGCGAAAGGGTTATTCTGTAGCTTTCTGTAACTTGCATGTGTTGTAGAACTTGGGGATTGAGATCCTCTGCATGTAAGAAGCTCCATTTTCTGAATAATAAAATTATTCTCTTGTTTTTGGGTTATTTTTTGTGTATCAGGCTGTGCCCTCATCAAGTGGTATC